>PITA01011333.1:0-67211 GCA_004023965.1 Spilogale gracilis | reverse complement strand
AAAGTAAATGGGAACTAGGGTAATCTAGGGAGGGAAACAAAACAACAGAGACTTTGGACACAGAAACAAACTGAGGGACTTGGAGGGAGGGGGGTGGAGGGATGGGAGAGCCTGGTGGTGGGTACTGGGGACACCTAAAGCGTGGAGCACTGGGTGTGGGGAATGGGGAATGAATCTTGGAACACTGGAAAAAAAAATTTTAGTAACAATAAAAAACACACACACACACACACAAATATATATATATACTGAAAAAAGGCAACAGTGACAGCATATCTCTCTAGAAGTGGGGCAAGTGAGAAAACAGTGAAGCAACATCTTTAAGGAAAAAGCTATCAACCTACATTTCTATGAATGCTAAAAAAAATTTTTTGAAGATTTTTATTTATTTATTTTACAGAAAGAAACACATCAAGAGAGGGAAAACAAGCAGGGGGAGTGAGAGAGGGAGAAGCAGGCTTCCTGCCTAGCAGTCCCTGCAGGACTCAACCAGGATCCTGGGATCATGACCGGAGCTGAAGGCAGACGCTTAATGACTAAGCCACCCAGGCACCCCTGAATTCTAAAAAATTCTACAAATTCTAAAAGATGATCAACCTAGAATTCTATACTGAGTAAAATATATTTTTTTGGAAATGAAGGCAAAATAAAATTATTTTCAGATATATAAAAGCTGAAAGAATATATCACTGGTAGACCTGCTCTACATGGAATGTTAAAAGAAGTCCTTAAGTCAGAAGGAAAATGATGCCAGATGGAAACATTTTTACAGAGGAACAGAGAACATCAGAAATGATAACTACATGGATAAACATAGGAATTTTTTTTCTTATTATTTAAATCTCTTAAAAAGATTATTGACTCTTTAAACGAAAATAATAACCACGCACTGTGTGTTTGTAACATAAATGTAGGTAAAATTTATGACAATAGAAACAAAAGGTCAAGAGAGGAGAAATGAAAGGTAAGAATTAAGAGAGTCAAAGGGAGATATGCTCTTGTAACAGCACATGAAGATAGGCTGAAAAGTTAATGATGTATCCTGTAGGCCCTAAAGAAACCACTAAAATAAGAAACAAAAAGCTATAGCTAATAAGCCAATAAAGGACATAATATGAAATCACAAAAAATATTTAAATTAATCTAAAAGAAAAGTTAGAAAAAGGCATAAAGAACAGATGAGAGAAATAGAAAGCACATAACAAGGTAATAGAATTGCAAAGAAAAATAAATTAAAGATTTCAATACTCTTCTCTTAGTAGAGAGATAGAAGTACATAGAAGTAGAAAGACCATCAGTAAGGCTCTTCTGGATTTGAAAAATACAACCATCTTGATCTAATTGGCATTTATAGAACACTCCACTGACACATGCAGAATAGGCATTATTTTAAAATTACATATGGAGGGCACCTGGGTTGCTCAGTCAGTTAAGCGTCTGCCTTCAGTTCAGGTCATGATCCCAGAGTCCTGGAATTGAGTCCCATGTCGGGCTCCCTACTCAGCAGGGAGTCTGCCTCTGCCTCACCCTCTGCCTGCTGTTCTCCCTGTGTATGCTCTTGCTCTCTCTTTCTGTGTCAAATAAATAAATAAAGTCTTTTAAATAAATAAATAAAATAAAATTACATATTTCCAAGATAGGCCATAAGTAAGTCTCAGTAAATGTAAAAATATTTAAGTCATGCAAAGTGTATTCTCTAATCACAATGGAATTAATTAGGAATCAACAGCAAAGATATCTGGAACATTTTCATGTATTTGGAAACTAACATTTTTTGGAATAAATCATGGATCAAAAAAAGGAACCACGGACACCTGGGTGGCTCAGTCGGTTGAGCGACTGCCTTCGGCTCAGGTCATGATCCGGGAGACCCGGGATCGAGTCCCACATTGGGTTCTCTGCTTGGCAGGAAGCCTGCTTCTCCCTCTCTCACTCCCCCTGCTTGTGTTCCCTCTCTGGCTGTGTTTCTCTCTGTCAAATAAATAAAATCTTAAAAAAAAAAAAAAAGGAGCCACAAAGGAAATTAGAAAATATTTATGAGCACATCACTAATCAGAATTTGCAGAATGCTATTAATCAGTATTAAATAGCTCCATATCAATTAAAGAAATGAAATTTGTAGTTAAAAACCTTTCAGAAAGCAAATTCCAGGCCTAGATAGCTTTACTGGAGAATTCTGTCAAAGACTTAAGAAAAAAATACACAAACACTTTCAGAAAATTGAAAAAAGAATAGGAGTATTTCTCAACTAATTTTTGAAGCCCAGTTATTCCCTTATAGCAAAACCAAGAAAAGATATTAGAAGAGACTATTAACTCTTCTTTTTTCATCTATGTAGAGATGAAAAATTCTAAACAGAATTTAGCAAATCAAATCCAACAATGTATAAGAGGAATAATACATTATGACCAACTGGGTTTTATCCCAGGAATGCAAAGATGATTTCACATTTGAAAATCAGTTAATATAGGGACACCTGGGTGGCTCGGTTGGTTAAGCAACTGCCTTCAGCTCAGGCCCATTGTTGCATACATCAATTACTCATTCCTCTTTCTTGCTAGTAGTATTCCATTGTGTGGAAATGGAAATTGGGCTCCTTGCTCAGCAGGGAACCTCCTCCCTCTGCCGGCCATTCCCCCTGCTTGTGCTCATGCTCTTCTTTCTCTGACGGATAAATGATTAAAATCTTAGAAAAAAATCAATTAATGTAATTCACTATATTAACAAACCAGGAAAAAAAAATAAGCATGATCATCTCAAGAGACCAAAAAAAAAAATTATTTGACAAAGCCCAATATCCATTGCTAATAAATATCTCTCAGCAAACTAGGAAGTAAAAGGACCTTCCTCAACATGATGAAAACATCTGTGAAAATTCTACAATGATCATTTTACTTAACAGTGAAAGACTAAATGCTTTCTCCCCTCAGATCAGGAGTAAAAGAGAGATGCCCATCCTCACAACTTTTTTTTAAAGATTTGACTTATTTATTTGAGAGAGAATATATGCACAAGAGAGCACAAGTGGGAGAGGAAGATGGGATGGGGGGCTGAGAGGGTGGAGAGGCTCAATCCCAGGATCATGACCCAAGCTGAATGCAGCTGCTTAACCGACTGAGCCACCCAGGTCCTCCCATCCTCACTACGTCTATTCAACATTGTGCTAGAGATTCTAGCCAGGGCAATCAGGCAAGAAAAAGAAAAACAGATATCCATATTGGAGAGGAAAAAATAAAACTGTGGTTATTGTTATTATAGATGATATAATCATAGATGTAGAAAATTAAGTGTAACCTACAAAAAAATCTGTCACAATTGGTCACAGTAGTCTTATTTATAATTTTTTTGAGGATTTTATTTATTTGACACAGAGAAAGAGAGCAAGTGAACACAAGCAGGGGGAGCAGCAAGGGAGAGGGAAAAGGAAAAAGGTGCCCCCCACTGAGCAGGGAGCCTGACACAGGGCTGGATCCTGGGACACCAGGATCATGACCTGAGCCAAAGGCAGATGCTTAACCAACTGAGCCAACCAAGGGCCCCAGTAGCCTTATTTATAATATCCAGAAACTGCAAACAACACAAATGTCCATCAATAGGTGAATGGATAAACAAATTATAGAATATTCACACAATGGAATACTACTAGCAAGAAAGAGGAATGAATAATTGATGTATGCAGCAACTTAGATGAATAATTATGCTGAATGAAAAGAAACTGAACAGCAACAACAAAATATTTCTTTTTTTTTTAAAGATTTTATTTCTTTATTTGACAGAGAGAAACAAGCTAGAGAGAGGGAACACAAGCAGGGAGAGTGAGAGAGGGAGAAGCAGGCTTCCCGCCAATCAGGGAGCCCAATGTGGGGCTCGATCCCGGGACTCCGGGATTATGACCTGAGCTGAAGTCAGTCTCGCTTAACCAACTGAGCCACCCAGGCGCCCCAACAAAAATATTTCTAAAAACTCACAATACCAAATGCTTATAAGGATATGGACAGCCAAAGCCTCATACATCATTGGTGGGAATGCAAAGTAGTGCACACACTTTGGAAAACAGTTTGGTAGTTTTTACAAAAGTAAACATGCATTTGCTATACAGCGCTACAGTGAAATTCCTAGGTATTTACCCTAGAGATATGAAGACATATGTCTGCACAAAACCTTGTGTATGAATGTTTATAACAGCTTTGTTTATAATTGTCAAAAGTTGGAAACAACCCAGAAGTCCAGTTGTACAAACATGCAGTTTGTACATGCATCTACCTGCTGCACATGGACCATACACCAGGATACTACTCAACAGTGAAAAGAAAGATACTAGTAATACATGTAGTATGGATCAATCCAAAGAGCATCATGCTAAGTGAAGGAGGACAGATTCAAAAGGCTACATATGGTTTCAGTCCTTTACATGACATTCCAGAAAAAGGAAAATTAAAGAAATAAATAACGGATTGGTGGTTTCCCGGGACCAGAGTATGGGGTGAGTGAGTTGACTGTGAAGGAGCATGGGGATACTGTTGGGGGTCACAGAGATGGTCTATATCTTGATTGTGGTGGTGGTTACACAATCACAAAAATTTATCAAAATTCATAGAATTCTATGTCTAAAAAGTGTGAATTTGACTCTGTAAATGATAGCACAATAGAGAAGCAAATAAAATATACAAAAGTAAAGAAGATAATATAACACCACCCTAAATAAGTATTTTTCTTGTCACATTAAAAAGAAAGCAGAACATCTTCTATAATTTTAAGATTAGAATTTAGTTAATATGAAACAATTTTGTTCAATTATAAAACAGAAGAACTATGAAAACTATAAAGTATTGCAGGTATTCTTATTGTTGTCACAGTCTTTTGTTATAGAAAACATATAAATCCTAATCCAGACACAGGAGAGTAAAGAGTTTATTTAATCATTATTAAAAAATTACCCAGTTTCTAAATTGCCTTGACCCTTGTTTTTTCTCTTTGTATACTGGCTGTTCATTGTCATGTAGGAGATATTAGCTAGGAATCAGAAAATTGGAATGCTGTTTTAAATGTCTGGTTTAAAAAAGAAAGGAAGAGAGGGAGGAAGGAAGGAAGGAAGGCAGGAAGGAAGGCAAGCAGGCAGGAAGGAAGGAAGGAAGAAGTAGAGAAGAAAAGGGTGGAGAAGGAGGAGGAAGAGGAGGAGGGAAAAAAAAAGAAAGAAAATATAATGGAAGGCCCAACCTACCCTGTCTTTACTTTAGGAATTAGGTGTTCATTCTTTCATGTCCAATTAGAAGGGAAAAATCAGTACTCAACAACTTGTATGGAAAACAACATTGTGGTCTTCTTCAACCCTTTTCAGTATTTCTAAATTTTCAAGACATTTAAGGAAATAAGCAAATCATGATTTATTCCTGTTATGAATTTAAGTGTTCTAATTTCATGTCCAAAGAGACTCCTCTCCTAAAATAACACTTTTACAGTCATATTTTTGTCCTCCAGTTTTTTCTTTGGTGAGTTCATGGTTAGTGGGCTTTTGAGACAAATCCCACAGCTTCCTGCTGTGTAATATGGAATGTGAATACCTTTGTCCTTAGGGTTGGTGGAGGATCCCACTAAGAACATGTATTTTAGGCATTAGCACCACATCCAGCTTAAGTCTTAGGCACTCTGGAGTAGTCCTTGTCATATAGGTCATGCCATATTTTGTTTCTCTCCTTCTTAGGCCATTACAGAGGGCAGCGGCCGGATAAGAGCAGAATCTTACCCTGACAGCAGCACTCTGGTCATTGATGTCGCTGAAAGGGATGACTCTGGTGTTTACCACATAAATCTGAAAAATGAAGCTGGGGAAGCACATGCAAGCATCAAGATTAAAGTTGTAGGTAAGTCATCTGGGTCAACAAACTTCTAGAATCCAGTTGGCATAGCCATATCCAAGTAGACTTTGGCAGCTCTTGATTCTCTTGGCTCTTCTGAATAGCCAACAAAGAAAAAACACAGTACAGCTCTATTTTATATATCACCATCTTTTTGCCACTCCTTTTCTTCTCTTGCCTTTTCTTTTTTTTTCCTTCCCTTTTCTAAAAATGTCCTTCCCAGGGCACCAGGGTGGCTCAGAGGGTTAAGCCTCTGCCTTTGTCTTGGGTCATGATCCAGGATCCTGGATCATCAGCTCAGTGGGGAGTCTGCTTCTCCCTCTCCCTCTGTCTCTGCCCCTGCTTGTGCACTCTTTATCTCTCTATCTCTCTGTATCTCTCTCAAATGAATAAATAAAAGTCTTTAAAATTTTCTTTCCTTCCCTCCCTTCCCTTCTCTTCCTCTTCTTTTTTCTTGCCTAGAGGTCCAGTTGCAGGAATCCATAACTAAGGTTAGCCATTTGGGGCTGCTGGTCATTAACTCTCCACAGTCATATTCCCTTTTGGTACCCTCTGAACTCACTGAAACAAAATTGCTAAACAATTTCCAACATCACAATCATTGTAGAAGAGTAAGATCTGTATCAGTCCTTGGATGACCTCCTAAGTACAAGTCTGAAAACCAAGTGAAATGAGTCCAGCAGATTATTGATGGTCCAAGCTCTCTCTTCATCTCACTTTATTTTTCCATTAAGAAATATATTTCAGGGGCGCCTGGGTGGCTCAGTTGGTTAAGCAACTGCTTTCGGCTCAGGTCATGATCCTGGAGAGCTGGGATCGAGCCCCACATCGGGTGCCCTGCTCGGCGGGAAGCCTGTTTCTCCCTCTCACTCCCCCTGCTTGTGTTCCCTCTCTGGCTGTGTTTCTCTCTGTCAAGTAAATAAATAAAATCTTAAAAAAAAAAAAAAAAAGAAATATATTTCAAATGGACCAGAAACTAGGGTCACTTTATCAGGCACTGAACTATGTTAACAAGACATGGTAACTTGCTATTTTTGACTTGGATTTCTACTTGTCAACATCTTGATTCTTCTAACTGATTTGTGATAATTAGTCCTTGAGTCAGTTCTGCTGATAGTTCACTTTGTAGTTTAAAAAAAACAAAGCACAAAACAAAATCACATCTAATATTTAGGCAATATTTTCCTAGTTAACTGTTTTCAAGGTAAAGGACAAGTGTCTTGAGTTCCATATGGGGCTTGTTCTCTAATGTTGTAACACTAGTTTAAAGAACTTGAATATGTTATTATTTTTATCTTTATTGGGCTCACTGTCTCTTATCCAATATGGAGTGTGACTTTTTGCCCAAATTAGTTACCATGTACATTTCAGTAAGAATGGAAAAGTCTTCAGAAAAATAAATGCTTCAATGATTATCATCAAAAATGTTTTCCAATTAATATCTTTCTTTGTGCTCTCATATACTCTCACTTTATTTTAGTTTTTAATTCTATTCTATTTATTCCATTTTTTGCTTGCTACAGACATCCCTGATCCTCCAGTGGCACCAAATGTGACAGAGGTGGGAGATGATTGGTGCATTATGAACTGGGAGCCTCCTGCCTATGATGGAGGGTCCCCAATCTTAGGTAACCACATGCTAGTCTGTCTGTGGAACTGCCAGTGGAGTTGGAATCCTCTTTATATTCATTAGTATAGAATGCATTTTTTAAATATTGCATTTAGAAGAAAACCTATCATACCGTGACTTTAAATATCCATTCAAATTGAAATATACGTTGGAATTCTCTGTAAGTACTTGAGATATAAATAACTCTGATGAATATTATCTGACTCCCTATTCTCTTTTTTGTTTGACATGTACATTTAATATCTAATTTTGCAACATCTAAGTCTAACTTTAAATTGTCCTAGTCAGTAAATGCCTAGTTCTGTAGAACTATGTCTATGAAGGAGTTCTTTTAGAGATAAATACTTAGAATAATTTGCTTCCCCTATGGAACAAGAATTTTTTCTACTTGAAACTCATAAAACTGGTCATTTCCCTCTTCTTACCTACTTTGATGGAACTCAGAGCCAAATCTATTAGTCAGCTATAGAAATGGTGTAAGTTTCTACAGTCTACATATCTGTGATTTATTTTCCTCGCTTCCCTTCCTATACAAGTTTATTGTCTTATTTTTAATATTTTAATATTTTATTCTTTTGATCCATATCCTATGACATTAATGTTTATAGTCCCTATAATCTCTCTCAAACAACTGATGGAATAAGGTGGCTTAAAAATATATACATACCTATTTCACTTAAGTGCTAAGAATATGGGAAATTTTAAGAATTCTAACACCTGACAAAGTTTAATTTTAGACACCATGGAAAAAACCTCAGTTTCCATTTTGTGTCATTTACAGGATACTTTATCGAGAGGAAGAAGAAGCAAAGCTCCAGATGGATGAGGCTAAATTTTGATCTCTGCAAAGAAACAACTTTTGAACCCAAGAAGATGATCGAAGGTGTGGCCTATGAGGTCCGCATCTTTGCAGTCAATGCCATTGGCATCTCCAAGCCCAGTATGCCCTCCAAGCCTTTCGTTCCTTTGGGTGAGTCAAGAGAGAGGCACCTCGGTCATGCAAATCACTGCCCTGGCTTATGACTGCTCCCTTCCAGCCTCTAACTGGAGCACATTTGGAGGCTTCTTAGAGTGGTGGGTGAGCAGAAGGTTGGAGGCAGTTAGGGGCAATTTTCTAAGAAACTGAAAAACAATTTTGGTAGAGTTGAATGTCTTCATAACATAGACCCTGGAATTTATTACCAAAATTACAGTGAAAGCCATAGGTGGCTCTGGTAGCTGCTTTCAGCTTAAGGCCCTTAGCTGGGCCCACTAACCACTGCCCGTTTGTCCTTCTGAAGGTATAACCCAGTACCTAGGTGTAATCATTACAACTAAAACAGAGACCACTTCAACACAGCACACTTGAAACTAGTCTCTGCTTTACAGTCACACCTTAAATGTTATCTATTGATCCAGCAAAGTCTGTTGGGTAAAGACAAAGAAACCGAGATAAGATGTCTCCACCCCTTTAAGGTAGTGAAGTACTTTTTTCAATAGAAGATTTAGTATAAGAGTTCGCACTTTAAAGTTAGAAGGTTATGGGAAATTTACTCTGGATTATTAGATCTGGAACTTTGACTTTTTTCAACTTCCTTGGGCCTCCCAGCCTTGGATGCCAACCTACCAAACTGGAGGGAAAGTGTGGCAACGTTTCTAAAAATTTCTATGCCTCAAAGATCTTTGCATTCTACACAGTATGTGCTTGAGGAGCCATCACTGAATTTTGTTAAGACATGGGCCTTCTGTGTACATTTTTATTTGTATCCTAGTTCATTTTTTCCCAGCTGTAACACCATAGTTAATGATGTCTTCTGTTTCTCTCTCTCTCTCTTTTAATCTTTGAAGCTGTAACCAGCCCTCCTACCCTTCTGACCGTTGACTCTGTCACTGACACCACTGTCACCATGAAGTGGCGTCCCCCAGACCAGATTGGTGCGGCGGGTTTAGATGGCTATGTGCTAGAGTATTGCTTTGAAGGAAGTAAGTACAGCTGGTAGCTAAAATGAATACCATCATCAATAGGTGAGATACGCCCCTCCCTTTTCTTTTGTTGCTCATTCTTGGGAAATCTCCTTATGCAGAAAATGACAACAGGTAAAGGTCATCCTGTGGATAAAAAGGTGGATAAAAACATAGCCCTTCTTTGGAACTTGATGCTAACAAATAGAGATCCCAAAAATATCCTAGCTAGTCTGCCAGATCATACAATGTGATAGGTCTAAGACATAGGAGGGAGTCTGACAAAACTTCAGGGACTTCCACTTCTTAAATTGGTGGGCTAAAATTGTACCAAGTAAAATAACAGTCTAGTTAGGATGAAGCAAGTTAGAAATTTCTAAACTGAGCAGAGGTCAGCTATCAAAAATGCTGCCTATTTCTGGGTAATAAAGAGAGACTATCTATTTGGCTAGCTGATGATCATACCCTGCCTTCCTAAAGGAAAGAAAGAAGAAAAATTAAAGACAACTTTTAGTTGTCTTAGAGGAAGCAGCATTAAATCTCAGAGAGTGTATGCAATAGATTTGACACGTGATGGAACTAGTCTCTGTATGGAAAATTTAATTACTTAATTATAGGAGGAGAAGAGAAACAGGCAAAAAAAAAAAATTGTTGATAGAAAAAGAGAAAGGACATAAGAAAATATGGGCCAGAGTGTACCTAAAACCAAAAATGATGTGACGTGCACTGAAAGTGTCTTGTGTTTTTTAATTTCCTGCTTGATGTGATTCGAAAATCAGTGAACAAAACTTGCTCCAGTCTGAACTCAGGCTCCAGTCTAGATGATGGTAGGTAGGTAGACAGTCTACCTGGGAAGCATGTTCCTATCTCCACAAATGATAGGCCAAGACTTAACCTCTGAGAAAACTTTCTGGATCCCAAACTTTAACGTGGATCTTACGTGAAGAAGAGTGAGAATACAGAGCACATTTGAGAAATCAGGAATCAAAGGCACCTTTCCAGGAGGAAAACATCTATGCAAAAGAAACTTCGTATGAAGAAAAAGCTGCTGGAAAGGAAACCCCAGGCCCCTGGATTGAGACATCCCTGGAATGACCACCATTGGTGTTGGTTGTGGTTGCAAGGGAACCAGAGGGGTGGGGTGGGGCAAGACATCCTGGTAACAGTTCCATTTTCATGTGCTCGGCTCACAGACCACTCTGCTTGATTTCTCCAGGGCTCAGAAAGCCACTAACTCAAACTAGTGGGGACATGATGAGAAAGATCCTAGGTATCCCAGCAGGGGAGGGGGGTAGTATCACTAATACAACAGGTAAATTCTTGAGTGCTTCAAAATATGGTTTATTCCCATTCCATTCCCCTCCCCCATTTCAGAAAATCCTGAGTAATCCACTCTGTTATTTCTATCAACCCCCACCAGCAAAATCTCCCAGTCTTACATGTGATGTGGCTGCTGAGCACGAACATTTGTGTATGTATGAACAGAGCAAATTCTTTACTCTTTTCTTTCTGATAGGTTTAAAAAGTAAGAAGATACAGCAAAATGATAGATGGCTGTCATTTTGATGTTACCCACCTTAGATAAAATACAACGAAGTGTATTTTACATAATTTTGTGTGTGGTCTGTGTAGATATATATGTATAAATATATATACATATATATATGTACACAGTCATTATTATGTATATATTTTGCCACATAACGTTTTGGAATTAGCTTTCTATGGAAGTTCTTTCATAACGTGTATATCTTTCTTCTTGCAGTCTTTTCTTTCTTTATGTGTCTGCCGTAGTCTTCATTCTTTTTAACGGCTGTTGTCCTCCAGACTAATTTTCTGTAGTGTTTAATGCTTTTAGATATATCAGGTTTTATTCTGTAAGAAAATTCTTTCTTTTATAAGATCGTGTGTTGGTTTTGACTCTGCCTTTCTCTTGTTTATGTTTTTTTGGTTTTGGGTTTTTTTGGTTTTTTTTTAATGCCTGCAGCAAATTACTCTTCTTTGTTGTTTTCCTTCACACTAGCTCTTTCTTTTCTTTCTTAAAAATTCTCCTCATGTATCAAATAACGTTTGTATTCCTTCCCCATCCCTCACACACTATTTTCTTCCTCTCGTTTTCCTCAGTTAAAGTGGTTCAGATGTGAAGGGATGGTCTTTTTTTTCTGTTCCCCTCTGATCTTGTTTCGTTCTGTTTTCTCTTGAAATTTCTCCTTTACTAGTTCTTTCCTCTTTTGAGCACGTTTTTCTGTCTCCTGTTTTCACTTTCTCATCAACTGTCTCTACTACGAAAATATCAGTGTAGGAGCTTCCAATCTGACCATTGGCTTAAAGACGTGTCTGTTTTTCGATGTCCGATTGAAAATTTTCAATTTTTATCAATCCACATGCCCTTGTAGCCCCCAGGGTATTCTGACTCATTCCCTCCCCCCTGATACTCTAAAAGGGATGGAATAAGAGAGAGGAGAAGGTTCCAGGGGTTTCCACTCCCCTTCCTCTCCTGAGAAACTAGAAAAGCATCATCCCAAACCAGTGGAGTGTATCCAAAACTAGCCCATGAACCAGCAACACACCCTCTACCCCATGTGGAATGCAGGGACCCAGGCAGGCTCAATTTGTTCTCTTGACTGCAGAACTCATTGCCATGGCAACTGGGGGCTGCCTCAAGAGCCGCTGGGAAGACAGAGCTGGCGTTATCATGAGTGGCCTCACTCCTAGCCTGTGATGACTGAACCCTATAGTGGGAGCACTATGCTCCCTGGGTACCTGGGAGCACTGTCCCAGGATGAGGGGGCAGGGACAGGTCAAAGGATAGACTGTTCCATTGTGTGCTGCTCCTCTGTGGAGTCCAAGACCTGCTCCTCCTTTCTCTTCAAGGTCTTGCTTTGTTCCTCTCTACGTCTTGTTCCAACAGCTGGAAGTGCCCAGCCTCTTTCCTCCTTCTCATCTCTGTCGCAGATGCCTCAGGACAAAAGCCACAGTCTGAACAGAGCAGGCTGTGGCTCTCCTGAGGAACCCCCCCCCCCCATGTGTTTGGTCTCTTCCGTCACTGCTCTGAAGACAAATATCTTTGCATACTTTGCATACTTTACTAACAGAGAATGCTGACTACTGATACGATATTCTTCTGGTGTGAAAGTGGGTGTCTTTAATTAATTTTAATGACGGATTCTCAAAGGTACATCAGCAAAACAGTCTGATGAAAATGGGGAGGCTGCATATGATCTACCAGGTAAAGTATTCTATGAAAGCTTTCAAACTTTCTTACTATATGATAAAAGTTTCTGGGAATGTTCCATGACCAAGCATAAAATACACCTACCACCCCCCCCACACAAAAAAAAACCCCTTAGAAATCAAGGGAGTAGGTGGGCAATGAGCTAATAATGTGGAATACAAGCCTCTCCCCCGCTCCAGCATAATGCATACAAACTTGTAGAAGCTGAAATATTTGTAAACCCCTCTCTTGATATTTTTAAAAATATCAACATTTTTTATCAAGGTAAAAGAATTATGCCAATTCTTTATGAGATCTTGCTCCCACCCAAGCTGTTTCCTTTTTGCCATGGATATTAGCTTCTTGTCTTCATAAATGGGAGCATGATCAGACTCCATGGACACATATTAGGGCCTCATAGTAAAAAACCAGCTAAGATAAAACAGAGATGTTGTATGACTATAAAGGTCGATGCTTCTCATTTGTAAGAATAGCATTTTCCTGTTCTGAAGTTTAACATATAGGTGGCTAAGTGTCATGATTATAAAACTGAATTGGAATAAAACCGCTACAAAATTCTTGGGGACAGTTACTGTGATTCAGGATACTCCAGTATCACTTTAGTTTCCTGAAGCACAGTAACTGTCCCCACGAATTCAGGATGCCGTGGTATCATGGTAACCTGAATAAGAGGTTGTTCAGAAATAGCAGAATCTGATTATCCTTCTTCCTGTCATTTACATCAGCCATTCTAGGCTCCCCCATGTAGTATGACTCCAGACCAAAATTATATTTCTTCCAACTGATTTAATTATGAGTAAAATACTCATAAGTTGGAACCAACTGTACCAGTTAGGATGATTTCTTTCGCTAAATACCATTTCTCCTTCTTTTCTTTTTCTTTTGTGGATTTTAGCTGAAGATTGGATAGTTGCAAACACAGAGCTGATCGACAAGACCAAGTTCACCATCACAGGTCTGCCTACAGATGCCAAGATCTTTGTGCGTGTGAAGGCTGTGAACGCTGCAGGCGCCAGTGAGCCCAAGTACTACTCCCAGCCGATTCTGGTAAAGGAAATCATAGGTAGGTGGCAAGACTTTCAAAATTTTGTCTCCATTTCAAACATCATTTGGTTTTATGTTCTAACCCCCTTTTTTTTCTCAAATCTTCCCGTTTTACTACTCCTTTGATGTATTGTCAATGACCCCCTGGGAGTTAGGAATGAACAAAAGACTTCCTTTCCACCTGGAGGTCAGCTCAGGGTTTGTAACACGGAATGAGGACCAGTTAGTTAACCTCACCAGGTTCCACGAGTCAACTCTGGCTGGGCTGCCGATTCCCACTGGAGAGAGGGAGCGTGAATGCAGCCGAGCAACAAACAGCAACAATGTGGCTCCAACCCGTCTGCAGGGCCAAAACCATCTTCATAGTAAAATGAACACATTAGTTGCCCTTTTCAGTGTTTGACATCTGCACTGACGGTACACAAGGGATGGTGAGTAAAACTACAGGGGCTTCAGCACAGACCCAGTCAGTGCCCCCTAACTATGCTAGTTATGCCTGTCTTCCTCACCACCTTGAACTCATAGTTAAAAGCGCCAGCTTTGCCTCAGCATGTTCTTTTTTTTTCTGTAAGATTTTATTTATTTATTTGAGAGAGAGAGAGAGAGCACGCAAGAGACAGCATGAGCAGGGGGAGGGGTAGAGGGAGAGAGAGAAGGAGGCCGGGCTCGATCCCAGGATCCCAGAATCATGACCTGAGCCGAAGGCAGACGCTTAACCAACTGAGGCACCCATGCTCCCCACCTCAACATGTTCTTGGTGAAGCATAAAAATTATTAATTTTATGATCCTTTGGTTCTCGAGTACAAATTTTTCCTATGTCTATGTGGCAATGAAATGCAAAGATGTACAGAGGCCCTACACTGCATACTTCAGTGCAATGGTTGTCTCTAGAAATAGCACTTGTGCAACTGGCTGAGAAGCTGAGTTAGTGACCTTTTTCAGAAAATTCTATTTTTACTTGAAAACAAAATGGCTATTTGGCAAGCATTTTGTAGAAAATGAAAGCAATGAGCCTGTCACTTCAAAGAAAAGAATTTATAGTATTTGTTGTCAGTGTTTCAGTGAAAAAAGATGTGAGCTTTCAGGCAAAAATTAGAATTTTGGAAAACTTAGAGCCACCCCCATGGACTTGGCAGCTCTCAACACTTCTAACTGTTCTCATTAAATAGGGAGTGATATTAATGAATGTAATTTGTTTATGTTGAGTAATGGAATGTGTCAACATTTGGAAGATCTACATAATTTGGTGAGGCAATATCTTCCAAATGACAAATAAGTGTTAAAAATATGCATTGGTACAATATATATATTAAAAATGTAAGCTATAGACCAATGGCTTTTAATGTAACAGAGTATGAAAAGTTCATTGAAATGGTTTCAGATTCCACATTGCAGCTCACCTTTAAGAAATTACAATTTACCATGTTTTAGTGTAGAGTCAAAAAGGAATATCCAAAATTATCTAAAAACTTTATTAAAATATTTCTCCTGTCTGTGTGAAGCCAGATATTCTTCGCTTAAATGACTTCAACCTATACAACATATTGTAACAAAGTGAAGGCAGGAACAAATAGGAGATTCCAGATATCCTCATTAAGTCAGACATTAGCAGATTTCCTAAAATCTCAACTAATGGCATTAAAATATTATTTATGTTTTTATTTTTAAATGAATAACTAAATATTTCAAATAGCCTGTTTTAATTTCTTATATGGTAAATATTGATATATACAGCCCACAGGAACAAAAGCTGGGAAATTGCTTTTTTGGGAGGGGTCCTTGATAATTTTTAAGAGTGTGATAGAATGCTGAGACAAAATGTTTGAGAGTTGCTGCTTCAGGGGAAAGAACACTGGCCTGGGGGCCTGGGTATCTGGATTCTAGACCATGTTCTGCCATAGACTCATGTTGCGGCTGCCTGAAACCTTTTAGAAGTGAGTTATAGGTAGGTTGGTTGGGTGGATAGATGGATGGATGGATGGAAGAATGCATGAAGACTACACATTTTCTTAGTAGATTCTGGAGACAGCCTTTATGAGTTGAATCCTGTTTCCAGCTGTGTGACCTCAGGCAAGAGACTTGATCTTCCTGAGCCTTAATTTCTTCATCTGTAAATCAGAGATAATAATAGTAGCAGACCCATCAAGAGGCTGTAAGGATTAAATACATTGATCTGTGTTGCTGCTTAACAGAATACTTGCCACTTAGTAAGCTCTCCATATGTGTTAGCTTTTATTTTGATGATGGTTTAATTTACTACAGAATCTGGCTGAGATTCTTTTTCCTCATATGTAAAGTTAGGGAGAAGGGGATCTCTAAATTCTCTTCCAGCCCCAACATTCAGTAATTACCATCATTGTCACCACCACCATCATCATCATCTCCTAAAGTTTATTGAGCACTTATTATCTCAACCATTATGCTAAATGTTTACATTTAACATATCCATTTACATGGATAACCTTATTTAATCCTCACAACAGTTGTATGAATTAGATACTTTCAACATTCTGACTTTATGGAAAAGAGTCTGAAACCTGAACTCCTATATAATAGATCTAAGACTCAAACCCAGATCTCTGACTGTGAAGTCTGTGCTTCTGAGTGTAGGTGCTCAAGGCTAACTCCAGCTTCTAATCCTGGCTGTGTCATCAAGGGCAGGTTACCTAACCTCCTATTCTCCTGTTACTTTCTTTCTTCTTTTTTTAAAGATTTATTTATTTATTTGAGAGAGAGAGAGTGAGAGAGAGCATGAGAAAGGTGAAGGTCAGAGGGAGAAGCAGACTCCCTGTGGAGCTGGGACCCCAATGCAGGACTTGATCCCGGGACTCCGGGATCATGACCTGAGCTAAAGGCAGTCACTTAACCAACTGAGCCACCCAGGGGATCTCCTGTTTCTTTATCATGAAGTAAAACAGTACCTATCCTATAAGGTGGCCTGGAGGTTTGAATTAGTCCCCTCATGAAAAGTATTTTGTCCAGTGTCTGTCACATACTAAGTCCTCAATGATGACAACTGCTTCATCCTTGTGAGCCTACAAGCCTTTGACTACCTGCTTCTGATGGGTTTGCAACAACATGTTCTAATACTTTATGGTGTTTAATTAATGAACATCAATACCTAGTGAGCTAGCCCCACATGTTATATAACTCATAGCCACATAGGGAGAGAGTTACTATCCAACTCCAACAAAATTACCTAAATAATAAGTGCTAAGTGCTAAAACTTCTTTGTTGTTTTTTTTTCTGGTGAGAAAAATGGGCAGTCCTACCAGCTAATGTGGTACCTGTAGATCTTTTGTGGAATGTTTACTGGAGAATACACTTGCTATTAGAAACTATATGTAAGGTCCTAAGAGAAAATTTGGTGTTTTTCTATTAAGTGCTTTAGACTTCTAATGACTATAAAAATAGGAAATTGCCATAAAATCAAGGAGGTCGAGAATAAATTCTGTTGAATCAAACTGTGCAAACATTTCTGCTTGAAGAAAATGTTTGGAACCAAAGTTATTATACATTATCTGGTAATGACACATCTAAGATTTTACTGTAGAGACATCAGCACAAGGATATCCCAGCGAGTATCATGCCAATGGGCCTATGTAAGGCTATTTCCAGTGTACTTTACTGATCACAAAATTATGCTATTCTGCTTTCACTCAGAGCCTCCAAAGATTCGCATCCCAAGGCACCTGAAGCAAACTTATATCCGCAGAGTTGGAGAAGCTGTCAATCTGGTTATACCTTTCCAGGTAATAATTCAGGGTCATTTATTTTCTCTTTGCAGTTCTGGGGTGTTTTAAGAAGTAGAAACAGGCACTCTAGAACTTAAAGTCATCATGATTCCGGATCTCCTCAGAGGGAAAATAGATAAATAATGCAAGAGATATGAGGAGTGAGTAAACAATCCTGTGCTTGTTGAGAAATATATTAAACTGATAGATATTCCTTCTGCATGTGATGAATGACTCCTAGCTTGGACTGCTCTGAAGCTCAGGGACTATGATTGGGCCGAGAGGAAATTCCCAAATAAGAAAAGCTTAACGATTCTGGCCCTGCACATCTGTAATAAAACTAGTCTTCATTCTAAGTGAAGCTCGTGGTGTAACATTCAGGAAAGCAACATGCACTTACTTCCCACAATCACCCCAAGCCAAAGGAAGAGGGAAAACTGAATGTTGAAATCTTGACGCCACTAACTGAAAGATGCAAACATTGTTAAATCATTGCTCCAGCAAAAGAATCTGTTGTTTACAAGATTAACCAGGCTTCACCTACAATAACCAGTTTTGGTCTCATACACACACACACACACACACACACACACACACACACACACTGCACCACTTGCCCATTACTTTTTGGACTCTTTTTATTCCTCTAGACAGCGCTGTCTAATAAAACTTTCTACAATGAGGGAAATGTTTTATAGCATCAGTGTCCAATATGGTAGCCACCAACCAAATATGACCATTGAGCACTTGAAATGTGATACTTGGAACGAGTGCAACTGGGAAGATTAATTTTTCATTTTCCTTAATTTTAATTAGTTTTAGTTTATTTTTTTTAAGATTTTATTTGTTTATTTGACAGAGAGAAACACAGCCAGAGAGGGAACACAAGCAGGGGGAGTGAGAGAGGGAGAAGTAGGCTTCCCGCCGAGCAGGGAGCCTGATGCGGGACTCGATCCTGGGCCTCCAGGATCATGACCTGAGCTGAAGGCAGTCGCTTAACCAACTGAGCCACTCAGGTGCCCCTAGTTTTAGTTTAAATAGCTATCTCAGGCAGCATGGCTCCAGAATTATAGCTGAGGTTTCTGCACACATTTGAACACACACAGAGCTCATTCAAACCCAGGCTCCCAGGACAAGCAAGCTCAAGAACAGCCAGTTCAGGCTGCCCTCATTGCACTTGGGGCCTGCAGCTTGGAAGAGGCAGTTACCTTCTATACACAGTGTGTGAAATTAGAAGGGTAGCCAAGGAGGATGCAAGTATAAACACAGCAGAGGAGGAAGGAGATGGCTTGGCAAAGTTCCTCCCATATCTCTCTCCCCACAGCCTCAACTAAAACCAAGAGCTGGCACTAGGCAGGCACACAGGATGGACTGGGGCTGCCAAATCTGCCCTCCAGTTTTCCCACCTTGTCTGTTGCTGGCAGTAATCCCACTTTCCACATTTTGGGAGTCTATGTGTCTAGCATCCATCACTTCAATCTTGATAACCATCCTATGAGATAGGTGTTATCATTGTTTTCATTTTACAGATTGAGAAATGAAGGCACAAAGAGTGCCAAAGATCACACACATCTATTAAGAGGTAGTGTCAGCTCATACAGATTCCAGGGCCCCAAGGTCCATGTTCTTAATCATGATGCTGTGTGGTGCAGGCTTTGGGGCTAGAGACCTAGCTGTAAGACCTGGTTCCAGTACTTACTTAAGCTGCAAGGCCTTGGGCAAGTCATTTAATTCCTTTCCCCCCAAAATGAGGATAATGATACTTATCTTGCTGTGAAGATTAAAGGAAACAGTAAACATCTGGTAGCTAAGGTAGTGCCTTGCACAAAGAATGAAGTCAACAGGCAATATATCACTATTTCTGCCACAGTTGCTGACCACTAGACTGTCTCCAACTTTGCCTAGAATGGGGTAAGCAACTGTCATTTTTTGTAATGCTGAAAAAGAAGTCTTGAGACCGTCTGATTTCCCTCCCCCTCTACTTTTTCTGTCTTTTTAGGGAAAACCAAGACCAGAATTAACTTGGAAGAAAGATGGTGCAGAAATTGATAAGAATCAAATAAATATTCGTAACTCTGAGACTGATACAATCATATTTATCAGAAAAGCAGAGAGGAGCCACTCTGGGAAATACGATCTGCAAGTCAAAGTGGAAAAATACGTGGAAACTGCATCAATCGATATACAGATCGTTGGTAGGTTTAGAAGAAGGAACTAGAATGTTCTGTCAAAGCAATATTTGGTCTAATTGTCCTTGTCATTAAAGCAAGAGTAAGAATTTTTGTTAAACTCTTTTTTTAGAGTTAAAAAATATAGATAAATTAGTAATGCTTGTTAGTATTTCAAAATAATTTTTTTACTGACTAAAAAGACTAATCATTGGAGACATAGGGCATACATGTTAAAGAAAATTAATATATACACTTTTTTGTATAAATCGTGTGTATTGCTTTATAATTCACTTCTCTCTTATTCTGTTTCTCGACTTCTTGGTGATGAAATATTTCCTGTTTTGAATTCTTGCATTTTTTATTAATCTATATAGTAGATTCTAGACACAATTTAACACGTTTCCTACTACACCTAAAATTTACTAATAAAGTTTTAGTGGAGAATGAAGTTTTTATTAGGTGTAAGGAAGATATACCTAAATAGTTAAACACTAAATTGGTTGATGCTCTATGGCTAGATCCCCACTCACTTGTCCAAATAATAAGTGTAGTTCTTCTGTCTAGAGTTAAGGGAATAGAGGGAGGATGTGTAACAGATGGACCCCTCTCATTTGCTATAATTTTTGCCATGTCAAGAAATACATTTAAAAGCAGAGCTAAAGAAACCTTGTTTCCAGTCATTTTTATTATTATATTTCAGCAAATTTCCTGAAACTATGGGTTCTCTCACCAAAGGAGCAACTTCCTGTGGCAGATTGGATAAAAGTTCATGCCCTTTAAATTAAGTACTCTCTTCCTACTGGCTGAACCTTCTTGGTTTTTGTTAACTTGGGAGGAGTGTTGAGGCTACCCTGTGCCCTTGGATCTGGCAGATCTCCATTGTAATGGGAGCCCCCCCGGGAGGGTCTTCAAGAGCACTGCCCTCTGAAACATACAAAAGAACTTTTTTTTCTAATTTGCCATGTAGTTGCCTTATCGGGTAGTTATTAGTTCCTAGGTCATTGCTTGCACACTCAAAGTGCTCAATAAATAATAAAAATCATTCTAGTTATCTTACTAGTTCGCAATTTATGTTGGTGGAGAGATAAAGTAAGTTTTCCTCATGTCCATTAAAGGTATCTTTAGAGTACAACAGAGGAACCTAACAGGCTGTGGCCTCCAAGCTTTTCACCAAAAGCCAGAGATGCTTGGGCCAGATGGGCTCTATGATTTGGAGTCCAGAGTCAGCTTACATTTCCCAGATGGGCTCTATGATTTGGAGTCCAGAGTCAGCTTACATTTCCCATTAGCCTTGTGCTTCATTGTCAGTAGCCTGTCCCTGGAGGGGATTTAAATGAAGTTTAAATGAAGTTTCATTTAAATTTTCTTTTCAAAATCCACTTCTTTCCATGAAGTTGATAGTCAAGAGTTTCCAAATAAGCTTGGCTGGAGTGCATTCCACTATTCTGATGTTTAAGGATGATAAAGGAAATGTGGGCAGAAATGCAGGGAAGGAAGGACATTTCAAATATCCTCCTGAAATGAGATACAGCAGTCCCCTTTATCGATGGAGACACGTTTCCAGATGTCTGAAACCCTGGGTAGTACCAAACCCTATATATACTATACTTTGTTTTATACATCCTACCTGTGATAAAGTTCAATTTGTAAGTTAGGCACAGTAAGAGATTAACAACAATAACTAACAATAAAACAGATCAAGTATAAACATATATAACCATATGCTGTAATAAAAGTTAATGTGGTCTTTCTCACAAAATACCTCATTGTACCATACTTACCCTTCTTCTGATGATGATGTGAGACGATAAAATGCCTATGTGATGACATGAATGGTGCAGGCATCATGACATGGCGTTAGGTTACCATTGACCTTCTGATGCTATGTCAGAAGGAAAAGCAGCTGCTTCTGGACTTCAGTTGCTCACAGAAAGCAAAACTGTTGTTAAGGAGGTGACCACTACAGAAGTTGAGAGGGAAAGGGATCTCGCAGTGATGCCATGAATTCATCTCACAGACCGTCCAGGTCCACCTCAACTGGTGAAGATTGAGGATGTCTGGGGAGAGAACGTTGCTCTATCGTGGACACCACCAAAGGATGATGGAAATGCGGCCATCACCGGGTACACAATCCAGAAGGCTGACAAGAAGAGCATGGTAAGGTCTGGCTTTCTCTGGTTTAGCGGCAGAAAATCACATTTTATCAGAGGTAGAACTAGGGCTTGAGATCTTCTGTGGTAAGAAATGTATGGGGCACTTGGGTAAACAAGGTGGACTCATGGAAGGTAAGGCCTTAGAAGCCACTGAGGGTTGGATTTGAATGCCAGTATTGCCACTTAAGAGCGTACGTACATGGAGAATCACCTAACTCCTTTGATCTCCGTTTTCCTCATCTGTAAAATAAGGACACAAATACTTTGCTTGGTTATCACGAGGCTAGAACTATATAAAGAAGCTGGCGCAATGCTCAATGAAACTTAATAAATTCATTTGTTCACCAAATATTTACTCACTCTGGATTCTAACTCAAATTTAATCTGTGTAGCTCTTTATCCTTATAAAATAAATGTTAGTAACATGCACAGAACTACATCAGTTAGAAAAGAAGGATTCTAAAGGGAATAGTGTGTGCAAAGGTCCTGAAGAGGGAAAGAGCTTAGTGTGTTCCAGAAGCAACCCAGTCAGAGTATGCGTTAGTATTACCTATATTGTATTGCCAAAGAAGCTGAGGCTCAGAAAGGAGAAATGACTTGTTCGAGATCACCATATTTTAAATGTGTAAGTCTAGGTGTTCCTGCATCAGAATCCATCCACTACTCCACACTACTGCCCTACCTGTAGGTAAATGAAAGAATAAATGGACACACAGTGGCATAGAGCCATTTTTCATTCTCACAGGAACAATAAAATATCATAATGATATTGATAGGAAGTCCTTAGGCTTTTACACCAGTAGATCTCAGTAAGAACTTCAGTTATGAAGTCACATCAGATTGTAATTTCATGACCTAAGTTATGAAAGGGAGAAGGTTTTGTTTGGCTCTTGTTCAGACCTTGCCTCTTGTTTGAACCTTGGCCCACATACTGGAGTGAATCCAGGGGTACCATGGTTCTTACAGAGGGTTCTTCAAGCACCCCTCACACTTGTTCACCCCAGCATACTTGCCCAATGTTTGTCTTCCTAGATATTCATCAAGTCCAGATGAACCAAGACTTTCCCCTGCTTCATGTAACTGAGTTCTACCTGGCAACAGGGGCTGATCCCTAACCCCTGCACTCCTGTGTTTCTGTTGCATTTCAGCAGGCACAGATCTATAGACCAAATGGTGCTCCCTCTCCCCAGTGTTAAGTCCCAGGAGATCACCATACCATTGTCTCATTGTGGCTACAGGGGCTATTCTTCACTTAAATTCCTATTGGCATTCATAACTTCATAAACATTCTTTTCATTGTGTGTGCCAACACATTAATTTATTCATTTATTTACTATGTGTGGAGCACTGTTCTAACCACTGGATCAGAAAAAAAAGAAAAGAGCACTCACAACCTAGGCAAGAAGAAAAACATCACAGTACCAAATGATAGAATAATACACTAAATGTTGGAATAAAGTGCTTTGGGAATAAAGGAAGGCAAAACTACATTTGTCTGGTGTCTTAAAAATATCCAAAATTCAGAGATAATGATGGCCTCTAAAAATTCTGGGAAAAATCCTTTTCCTTTATGAACTTTTTGTCAGAAAATGTATTTTCTGGGACGCCTGGGTGGCTCAGTTGGTTAAGCGACTGCCTTCCGCTCAGGTCATGATCCCAGAGACCCAGGATCAGGTCCCGCATTGGGCTGCCTGCTCGGCTGGAAGCCTGCTTCTCCCTCTCTCACTCCCCCTGCTTTTGTTCCCTCTCTTGCCGTGTTTCTCACTGTCAAATAAATAAAATCTTTAAAAAAAAACAAAGAAAATGTATTTTCTCAGTTAATGTTACTAAACATACATAATGTGGTTCATTACTGATTGCAAGATAAACTTTGAGACCATTATGTTCCTCATTATGGTGAGGAAAATTAAAAATAAAATTACTTGTTTTATTCATTCCTTCAAGTATCCAATAAACATTTATTTTTTGCATGGCACCTATTATGTGCTAGGTATTATAATAGGTACTGGAGAAACAGGGGTGAGAAAAAAAGTCTTTACCATTATGGTGTGTCCATTTCAGTGAAGGAGGTAGAGAGTAAATAAGTAAAACAGTAAATATATAATATAATTTAAAGTAATAATTTCTGTAAAAAAAAAAAAAACCTAGCCAGGTTAAGGTGATAGACTATGCCCAGACTAGAGTGGTGGGAGGGTAAACAATTAAGAAGGAGGTAATATCTGAGCAAAAACCTGGAAGGACCTACATTAATAATATTAAGCAAATTTACTGGGTGATATTAATTTTTCTCTAGTGATTTAACATCATCTATTCCTCAGAATTGATAAGTTTAAGTTAAAATTCTATAATCATACTTTGTCATACAAGAGATACATGACACACACTATATACTTATGAAGAAAATATAAAGGTAGGAGTTATCTACGATATATGAATCTAATGTGTAAATGAAGATTAAATTGTACATAGTCAAGTCTAAGTCTATTGGAAAATATTAAATTAAATGTACTTTGTTGGGATGCCTGGTGGCTCAGTCATTAGGTGTCTGCCTTTGGCTCAGGTCGTGATCCCGGAGTCCTGGGATCGAGCCCCGCATCAGGCTCCCTGCTTGCCGGGAAGCTTGCTTCTTCCTCTCTCACTCCCTCTGCTGTATTCCCTCTCTAGCTGTGTTTCTCTCTGTCAAATAAATGAATAAAATATTTTTTTAATAAATGTACTTTGTTATTACTTTCAATATAAAAGTCTGTGCTATTATTTTAGTTGATGAAACATCCCTGTTTTTTATTCTAATCAACAGTAGGATTGATTGTGTATTTTTAGATGATTTTTTCTCAAAAAAGTTTTTTTTTCCCCCATAGGAATGGTTCACTGTCATTGAGCATTATCACCGAACCAATGCCACCATTACTGAACTGGTCATAGGAAATGAATACTATTTCCGGGTCTTTGCTGAGAACATGTGTGGCCTTAGTGAGGATGCAACAATGACTAAGGAGAGTGCTGTGATTGCCAAGGATGGTGAGTTAGCAGTGGACTGGTATAAAGGGGGTTCTGAACTCAGTTCCACTATATGGGGGTGGGAAGGGTTTCCTTTTTTTTTTAATAGAGGCTTCACTACATAGCCATCATTGATTAAATCACTGGCCTTTGTGATGATGGAATGCAAGCTCCAGCCCCTCTCCTGCCCCTGGAAGTCTGGGGATGGGCTGGAAGTTTGAACTCATTCAGGATTGGTTGCCCTTTGATCCCCAACTGATCCCTATCCTTGGGTCCAAAGGTCATGTCATCAATGTAAAAAAAGACCCCTTTACAGCTCCCCTCACTTAGGAAATTTGAAGGATTTTAGGAGCTCTGTGCCAGAAATGTGGCCAGAAGACCAAATATCTACTTCTTATTATAAACATAATATCACAGCAGGACACTGGGAAGCCTCAGTTTTCCATGACCAGATGGAGAGGCCTGGAAGACGAGATGTGACAGATGAGAATTCAGAAACAGATAAACATACATTTTTAAATTGCGGTAAAAATATTTGAGCAAAATATTCATTTTACCAGTAAATTTTTTTTTTATTTTTAATGTCACATTTTTTAACATGTAAGCTTTAATTCATTCCAATTTCTGGGCTGTAGGTCTAGAAATGGGTCAAGTCATAGGCATAGAAATTTCATTTCAAATAAGCCACTCTCCTTAAAGCCCTTGCTCATTGCTGTCACATCAAAGCACACTGTTGATGAAAATATTCAGACACCAAATTCTTCTCAACATTTCTTCCAGTCTCAGAAGGCCACACTGGCTTTCTGTCCCAGGTGGGATTGACTGTCCCTTTGTACCCTGCAGAATGAATGTCATGTGGTATTCACCCATGTTTTCACATGTTTTTCCAAGCTCAGGGGAATTTTAATCATGAGTAAAGCATGCCAAGAATAATATATTCTCAGGCCAATTTGCATATATTTCCAATGCTTGTTTCTAAGGCAAAGTCTACAAAAATCCAGTGTATGAAGATTTCGATTTCACAGAGGCACCCATGTTTACTCAGCCTTTGGTTAACACCTATGCGGTGGCGGGTTACAATGCCACCCTGAACTGCAGTGTGAGAGGAAATCCTAAGGTACCTTCTTCTTCTTCTTTTTTTACTCACATTAGTTAATTTAAAAATTAGTCCCAAATTCCCTCTTTTATATTAGATACATTATTATTGTGGGACCTTTCAAGTGTTATTGTGTGGATAGGAAGAAGGCACAGCATTATGGTGCTGGTGGGTAACTACGTCCACCATTTAAATATAGTAATAAGACATGTTTATATTTCTTTACTAACTAAAGGATACCTACTAAGGAAAAACCCAAACACCTATTCTTAAAAAGAGCTGAGAGGTAAGGAGATGAAAGTAATATCATCTTACCTGAAAAATTAAGTGGTAATATTAATTCATCAAATCTTCTGAAATAGATTAGGGCAAATAATGATGATATTAGGATGCAAGGCAGAATTTAAAATGTACTGGGATAAGGGTACAGAGCACTAGGAAGGAAGAAATCACATCTGATTGAAGAAATTCAGAAAGGTTTTAAGGTTTCTTATTGGCATTTGAAAAAAAAAAAAAACCAATGAATTAATACTGCCCATAGAGATATCTATTCCTGGCTGGCACTGTGGGAAAAAGTGCCCTAGAATTTGGAAAAATTGCAAAGTGGCATTTTCCCTGCATTATACCATGATCAGGAACAGAAGAATCAAGAGAAAAGGTAGACTGAAGATAAGAGGAAGATCCTGAATTCATGTTTAGTTGGAAGTGACGTCGGTATATCCAAATGGGAATGACCAGGAGGGAGAGGAGCAGTTCACCAGAGCTTAGAAGAAAGGCCAGGGCTGTGGCTCTTGATTTATCTTCCACCTCTTAGAACGGAAGCTCTAGAAAGGAATATCATTGAGGAAAGACAGTAGTGAGTGAAAAGCCAAAGTCCAACATGTAAGCCCCAGTGAATGCTCCCATTTGAAAGGAGGAAGGTGATGGTATGAAGAAGACAGAGAAGGAAGTCTCTAGAGTCTGAGCAAGTCAAAAACATATAAGAAGTGGAAAGTGCATTTACCTGAGGGAGGAGAAGACAATATGGGAAGGGAGAGGAGAGGCAAGGGTATCAAATATAATCCCAAGGCCAAGGAGAATAGAGTCATCTTCCTGGGTGACTGACTGGTCATTACTGATCTCAAATTATCTGAAGTGGACCCATTCCACTGGATGATGAATAGAGGTGTTTGAGGAGAGATGAAATGGTGGGGAGGCATAAGCACATAAAGAATTAGAAAGGAATGTCAGGAAAAGGAAGTAAAGAAAAGCAGATGGTTATGACACCCTATGGGGGACCCTTTGAAAAATGCCCAGCAGTATACCCCAGGACGAGCTGACTTTCAGGGACCTGTAGGTCAAATTGGAATGCATCTGAATCTGTTTGGGAAGAGAGCCCCAAGGCTGTCCTCTGAACAAGTCTGGCTTGCCACTTCAGAACTGCTCATTTGCCTTCTTGCCAAGCACTAAGTAGAATTTCATTTGAGAGAAACAATGCTCAAGCAGATGTGGATTCTTCTTAGATGTGTTTTCTTTCTAAACTACTCTTTAAAATCTGGTCCCTGCTTTTAATGGTCTGTTATTACCTACATACTGATATGCTCTGACCTATTTACTTCAATCGTCAGCCCAAAATAACCTGGATGAAAAACAAAGTTGCTATTGTGGATGACCCAAGGTACAGGATGTTCAGCAACCAAGGGGTCTGTACTCTGGAGATTCGCAAGCCCAGCCCCTATGATGGAGGCACTTACTGCTGCAAAGCAGTCAATGACCTTGGGACTGTGGAGATTGAATGCAAACTGGAGGTGAAAGGTATGATATCGAAGATCTCATGTACAGACTAAAATGAAAGAAAATCATTTGATTATTGCCCTTACTGCAAAATCCAGATTGTTTGCTAAAATGTCTAGGGGTGGCAGGGGAAGGGGAAAGAGAATTCTGGGAGAGAAGACATTATTCCATTCTGCATTCGCTCCAATTTATTTGAGTAGACTTCTTTTCATCTCTTGCAGTTCTTGTTAACTAAAGGAATATTATTTTCAGTGGAATGGTAGTATATATATGGCACAGTGGGAGTGAATAAAGTTAGGGAGATATGACTTTGGTGATATAATCCATATATTAGAAAAAAAACCCTAATGTAAAAACTCATCTAATGAAACTGCAATTAAGGAATTTATACAATTTTTAATTAGTTTACTATTTTGTGAAACTTCTAATATATATATATGGGTAAGTTTGCTAATTTAGTGATTACTATTGCACATATAAAATATAGTATATCCATATTATAATCAGTTGCTTTTAAAATCTCATTAGAGAATTTCCATTTATAGGTATGCATTTCATTTATAGTAGTTTTTAGAAGTGTTGCAACTAATGCAAACCAAGAAAACATGTTAAGAATTTATGTGGAAGAAGTCTCAGAATAAGCTGTCATCTTAATCAGTTTTTATAGTGATTGAGTATAATTTTTGTACTGAAGTTTTTTCTTGACAATCCAAACCAACTTTGGGATACCATGAGAACTCCTACAGATGTCAGAGTCACTGTTATGAGATAATGGGTGACATGATCCAAATGTCTTTTCTCTTTTTCTTTTATATTGCCTTTCTGTGATAACCAAAATCTTTATTTTTTCTACCTCTCTGTAATGAAGACATTATGATCCAAAAATCAGAAAGATAACTTTGTAAATATCTATTAGGATAAGATAGCTAATATTTAAGATATTAATATAAGAAAGAGGTTTAGTCCTAAATCTAGTATAAATAGAGTAAAGATACTTATTGAAAAAAATTTTATGACTTAAAAAACTATTCTTTCTATTATGATTTCTGTCCATCTTCAACTAATATGGTATCGTAGATTCATAACTGAACAAGAGGAAATTTTTTTGTTTTTTTCCTCTCAAATATAAAACAATAGTATTCTTAGAAAATGTCAAATGTGACTATTAAGATAGTGTTTACAAGTTTAAATATTATTTTAGCTGTTTATTAGCTCCAAGTGCAAGCTAAGTTAACAGTTGCAGATATATCTGGTTTCTCAACTCCTAGCCTTATTGTTTTCAAGGTATTATTTGGTACTATGTCTCAATATTTAATAAAGAACAACAACAACAAAAGCTCAGTACCACCTCTGCATGCTTTGAAAGTAAATAAATATTGCTAATAATATAAAATGATTGTTTCACAAATGGTTTAACATTGGGAGTCCTCCATAGAAGCAAATAATATTTCACATATGGATGCTATATCCTTTATAGTAATTGTATAGTATCGTGTAGGGATTGCATTTAATAATACAAGTTATGCACCTAGTATGTAAGTTCATAATAAGGTATCAACTGTGTTGTATTGGTCAAAACTTTTGGCCCTAAAGCCAAGATTGTTGATCATCAGATTGTTATCTGATAATAGGTAACTTGAATCAAGGTAGCTGAGAAAAAAAAAAAAAAGGTAAGAATGTCAACTGAGAATAAATAAATACTGGTACAAATATTCTAATTCTACAGTGATATATCAAGGAGTAAATACCCCTGGACAACCAGTCTTCCTGGAGGGGCAGCAACAGGTTTTAAAAGTTCATATCCCACTGGATATTTCTACTTTCTGTTCCATTCCTCTTACATGAAATCGCACTTTGCATGTAAAGCTTGACTTTCTCATTTGCTTTTCATTGTATTTCTTAGCAGCTCATGGCATATGGTGTTTATGCCATGAACAGGAAGGCCAAATTATTCAAGGATATTAATTAATGTAGGCACTATGTTTCATCAGAAAACTAAGTACCATACCACACATCTCCACAAATAAAGTCAGAGAGCTACATTTGAAGATGACCTCATGGTTGACATCAGATGACTAAAACTTGGGACTCAGTGACAGTTCTTTAATATTTCCATTTTTTAATGTAAAGAAATAGGATCTTCCTTTTAGATAGTTTCCATTGTAGTTTCCTTAGATTCATGTTAAAATTCAGAACATTGAACATTTTTAAATTGTTAAGTGGTAGAAAAAGTGTTTTGGATATTTTTGATGGAGAGAGAACACAAATAAGAATATTTGGAAATCTTTGGACCCAATATTTAGAAATTTTTATAGTTAAGATTTCCAATGAAAATTTTACCAGTAGAATCTCTGTGACCTCTCTGTCTGTTGGGCACTTTGGATATTTTCATAGGACCAAAATTATTTCAGATATTTATCAACTTGAAAGAAAATTCCAAGCCCCATTACTAAGTGTATTAAGCGATAAATGAGTCCTATCCTATATGTATAATGCACCCTCATTTGGAAGAATGAATTAAGAAGTTCTTTGGGCCCCGGGAAAGCCACCTGATGTAAACTCTAATAATGTAAATCCATGCCTGAGTTTACAATTCCCAGAGATAATGTCAGCTTGCAAAAGATGACAGAATTAGGACTCTTTCTTTAAGGTTTTGTAGATTGTATGTAGAGTCACTTTCTAGTCTAAGTTTGTTTAAGCCTTGTGTTTATTTAGATCAGTCATATATAATCAGTTCAGAATACAATATTACAGAATACGCTAGTCTAATGTATCTACTTGATAATTTTGCCTTGTAAAATTTCAACATATATATATGTACACTAATGCTTTGTCTATTGTCTCTGTTTTTCTTTTGTTGAAAAACACAATATATATATGTTGTAGGGTTTTTTTTTTTTTTAAGCTAATGGTTTGGAAGCTCTTACCATAAACATTCACTGTACAATCAGATTGGCTTTGTCACCTGTTCAGGCAAAGTGGTTGTGCATATTAATAAATGTTTTACATATTAATGATCCTTTTGAAGTGACTGGATCCCTGCCCTTCATTCCATGTGCTTCTATTTTCCTCCATCTTTCACATGACTAAGGATTAATGAAATCACCTCATCATAATCATGACTGTAATTTCATCCAATAAGTACTCAACTTTGGTTTTAGCACTTTATTAATGCTTACAACTTCTCTCTCTCTCTCTTTCTCTCTCTTTCCCTTAGTCGTAGCACAGTAAGGATTTTTGAATGTATATTATCATCTAAGGTAAGCTTTCATATGGTTTTGGCATATGAAGCTTATGACTGTCATAAGCCATACAAAGCCTGTGGAGTATGGCATGATTTTCATTATGTAATCCAATGAAAATAGACTATTTAAAATCTCTAACTTTGTAGTTTTCATTTGTATTTAAGTATCTTGAAATTAACAGCTAGTATTCATTCATCACAACAATCTCCTGCTGACATGAAGCAAGTTGTTGAATGCAGTAGAGCATGAATTAAAGCATTTAATATAGCTGAAAATGATACCCAAGCATTCTGAACGCTTTGCATCAAGGAATGGACATGTACATAAGTGGCATCATTTCTACCAATATGTGACTTGGATTTTTTTTTTAAAAAGGAGAATGACTTTCTCAAATTTGCATTAAATAAGTTTTAAGAATGTTCAAATGGCATGCTGTTTTTGCCTGGATGTGAATTTATTAGTAAGTAGTGAAGCACTTCTGTAAAGGACCATGATTTTTTATGGTTTCATGGATTCTCTTGTGAGGGATATTTTTATTTTTTAAAATATAATTCAGAAACCTGGAAGGTAAGTTTGAGATATTAGTAGGTGTTTCACCTTCAGAAGGTATAGGATAAGTTTTACTCTTTTTAACAAAATCTTCCCAATTTTTGCACTTTTGATAGTGTATAAATAGCTAATATTAGAGGAGTGGTCCCTTTTTTCTTCTCCAGTGTGCTTGAATAGGAATTCTTTGTGCTTAACTAAAAAAAATATTAACAAGGGACACATGGGTGGCCCAGTCGGTCAAGCGTCTGACTCTTGATTTCTGCTCAGGTCATGATCTCAGGGTTGTGAGATTCATCCCCACACCCAACTCCACTCTTAGCACAGTGTCTGCTTGAGATTCTCCCGTTCTCCCTCTGTCCCTCCCCTGCTCATGCTCAAAAATGAATAAATAAAATCTTTAAAGAGAGAAAAAAAAGAACATTAACAAACAGGAAACAGATCTTCCCACTGAATCATACCATGGCTTGCATTTATCTGCCATTCAGTCAGAAGGCTTAAATCATCTGTGGAAAAATCCTAAAACCTCTCCAAGAGCAACAGATACTTTCCAACCAGTCAGGAATTTCAACTAAGATTGAATAATAGCAGGGAACAAAAAACTGCTATGGGTCTGCCGGGAATTTGCTTTCCCTTCTAGTTGCCAAGTGCTTTAAAATTTAAATGCACTAAACCCAGAAGATTTGCAAGTAGGGACTGAATGAATCTTTGTAACTAACTGGAACATTAGTCACATCTCTAGGCAGCTAGTCAGGAAGCAGTATTTGAGTAATCTTTCATGTAGATGGTTTTGACTTTGCCTTTTCCTCTTTGTCCTCTCTAGGTGGTCTTTCCTTCTGCAGGCTCCTCTTGCAAGGTGTGCCTCCTAACATAATTGATTCATATTTGCAAGACTTGCAATCGAGCAATCCTGAGGAATACTAAGGGCCTGGGCTCTGCCACCCTACACTCCACTGCTTTGAAATCTGGTTGCAATGAGAAAGTATTTTCTGTTTTTCCACCAGGCACTCAAGTGTGGTCGTTTTCTTTCCTCCTGATGTTGACGAAAAAAAAAAGCGTTTGCACGGATTGCTTAATTAAAAATTGCATACAAAATTTCATTTGAAATCAGCTTTTTGGTCATTATTACCTGTGCTTGGTCACTGTACCAAAAAAGCAAGCTATAAAATTAGCAAAAGCAGTCGTTTTAGTTTAAAATCGTAGGCTTTTTTTTTTTTTTTCCAGAATAAAAACATCATAAGGCGCGCCTGGATGGGTCAGTTGGTTAAGCGACTACCTTCAGCTCAGGTCATGATCCTGGAATCCCGGGTTGGGGCCCTGCTTCCGGGCTCCCTGCTCAGTGGGGAGTCTGCTTATCCCTCTGACCCTCCCCCATCTCATGCTCCCTGTCTCTTATTCTCTCTCTCTCAAATAAATAAGTAATCTTAAAACAAAAACATCATACAATACAGCACAGTCAGATTCTGAAAACCCATTCTTTTCTTGATCTAAGAGATTTTTCTAAGCAAAGCAGGGCTGTTTATTTCACACAATCCTGCTTAACACCCATGAATCTATACCCTCTTTTCCATTTGAATTCACTGTAAGACTTCATAAAGTCTTTCAGATGAGTTTTCTCAATGGAAAGGAAAATGTATTCAGTAAATGATACAATAAATTTGAAGTGCTTATGACGAGGTGACCCAATGCTCATTTATATGTCTGGGTTGTGTGCTCAGACAGAACTCAGGACAAAAGGGTGGGAGGTGGGGTGCTACCCAACTTGGGCCTGATCTTCATTGGTCTCTTTTGGGGACTTCTGGCTGAATACACCAGGGTTCCTTCCAAAACAGCTAGTCATGGTGACAGAGAGCTACTGCAGACTAAAGAGAAATTACAGGTTTAGAGTTTGCGGATGGCATCCTTTCCAACTGATGGAGACCATCAAAATATAGAAACTGAGAAACATTTGTAGGAGCTCGTCATCTTCTTGGCACCTTCCTCTCACTCATTCTGACTTTCCAGAGAAAGTTTTAGTTCAGGGAATGGAGTGAAGTGTGAGGAGGTCACCACACAGCTATTGTTTACTCCCCCACCTCTCCCCACCCCCATTTCTTCCTTTTGGTCTTTGTCCTAGGAGCTAAATACACTGTGACCTGCAGATGGGCTCTTGGTATTCTGGGACAGCATTTATAAGATATCTTCTCTGCTTCCTTTCCAGATTAGGGTTGGGAAATTGTGGTGGTCATGCTTCTGGGTTGATATGGGTTTCATCAAGGAAGGAGTGGATGATCCAGGTAGCTGTAGATCCTTTGGGACCAGCAAGGGAAAACTAGGTTTCTTGTCCAAACTCCGGAATCTTCTGTTCTGATGGATTGGTGATCTTGCCTTACTGATGGTTAAGAGTGTTGGCTACCATCCCATATGCTCAATAATTGTGAAATAGTAATATATGCAACTCCTATGTAAATACCCATTTTTATCAGGAAATATATTTACACATTATTTTATGTAAGAGAAATCTGGTGTATCTATAAAGTCAGGACGATCATATCTCTGTGTGCACACCCAATAAATAACTGGCTAAAATCAATCAGTATGGCTGGGTCACAACCCCAGAACCCTAGCAACCAAGGGGTGATTTGCTTAATTCAAATCCTCATTGACTGATTTTGGCCAAGTAAGGGTCAAGTGTCTTAGGTTTTTTGTAAACACTGCCTAAAAGTGACTGTAAAGTATCCTTACAAAATATTGGTTCTCCAGTCATGACTTATGCTCTCAAAAATATTTTGTACTAGACAGTGTTATCTTCCTACATATGATCTCTTCTCTTATTAAGGGTGCTCTTGGGCGCCTGGGTGGCTCAGTTGGTTGGGCGGCTGCCTTCGGCTCAGGTCATGATCCTGGAGACCCGGGATCGAGTCCCACATCAGGCTTCCTGTTCGGCAGGAAGCCTGCTTCTCCCTCTCTCGCTCCCCCCTGCTTGTGTTTCCTCTCTGGCTGTGTTTCTCTCTGTCAAATAAATAAAATCTTTAAAAAAAAAAAAAGGGGGGGGTGCTCTTACACCACAAAGTTCCAAAAAGGAAGAAAAAGTCTATTTTGAAACTATGAAGAGTAAAAAATGTCATAAACTGTCATTGCTATTAGCTTTCTTACAACTTTGTCCTAATGTTATTTGAATTGCACCTTTTTTTGAGAAAAATGTTATGTTGCAGAAATTTACCAAGAATTCTTTTTGGAAACTAAACATTTATAAAATGTTTTAAAGGATCATGCTTATTTACTTATTTTAAAAGAAAGCTTAATGCATGCTTCACCTAAATTGATACAGAAATAGAAAAAAAAAAAACCACTCATTCCAAGAACTGTTGGAATAAGTTAATAGTCCTTAGCCACTCATTTCTAATAATTCTGAAACATTGTATTCAGCTCAACAAATGAGTTACTGAATATCTGATGTGTGGATAGCATTGTGGTAGATTCAGCTAGAACCCAGTTATGAATAAGCATCTTCATGTCTTCAAGGAGTTTATAATGTAGAAGACCAGTAAACAAAGGGAAACACATAAACAGGGCAGATAGCAGGTGTAAGAGAGCACTATAAGGTTTCAGAAGTTGGATAATGGGGCTCATGTTTTGTTATTATCCATGTATGTATCACACTAGGATGAAGTACAAGACATGCCATGTGCCTTTATTTTTCTAAATCAAATTAAAATATGAGCTCTCCACTAGATTGAGATTGAGAAGTTCTCTCTGTCCCGTTTGGAGGTCCTACCTCAGTTCTCCTAGAAAATGGAGAGAAGGAAAGTCTCTCCATTTCAGTCCACATTGATAACTACAGAAATGTCTGTATCCAGCCCCCTACAGTCCACTCAAAGACCAGTGACTCTGAAACATCCTGGACAAGTGTGGACCTGGGGTCTTTACAACCTCCAAAACCAAAGCTTGGCTATTTACCACTACTTTTAAGGATGTTCTTTGTGAGAACACTGGAAAGTTCTACCACTTAGTACTAGCCTTGGAGCTGGGAAAGAGGGACCCATCTACTTTCAAGTGCCTCACTCTGGCCTTCCTCCACCTGTATTTCCCTCCACAGGGCAGGAGGCCATGAAACCAAGGGGATGTGCCTACTTGGAACCCCTCCTACACCTCCTTCTTATAGACTGAACCCAAGCTCACTTTTATGGCCTTAATGAGCATTTTTCCTGAGTTCAAACCCCTAAGTGAGAAAGTCGTCACCAGTTTATGCACCCTGAGGTGCAAGGGTGGACTTAGAGACACCTGTTTGTCAGGAGGTTGGGGTGTGGGGATGTGTCTAGAACTTATGCTTGAGACTGGGGCATCTGCACGTGTGCTCGGGAACCCTCGTCACACTTCCTGTGCAGGAAGGAGCTAGGATGTAAAAAGCAGAGAGACCAGAGACTGGCAGTGGGTCACAATACTTTGGCAAGTATCTCTAAAGAATATGGTAACTCTATAATTCAAACCTGGCCTTCCAAGTCATTATGGATTCAGCTCATGAAATCTGGAGGAAACTACTATTTTATTAACCATCTGTTAGCTTGATTTATAACATAAATATTTATGAATATGAGCTACTAAAGTTAGGGTTCAGCCCGCCATCAACCACCTTTGTTTTCTTCTACATATCCCCATCTAACATCTCTCCCACCCCACCCTCAAACTATTCCCTCTCCTCACTCACGTCACTCTGTTCACAACCAAACTGACCCTCTTTCTCCTAGAATTCCTAGAAAGGAATTCTAGAAATACAAGTTTGGCCTCTTTTTCCTGGTTATAGGAATAGAATCAGGGATAATGATACCAGTTTTCTTACCAAATGTCTTATTAATTCATTTTAGGTTGAACTCTACATTTGTTTTATTTCCTATTTTAGCTAGACCACTAATTATCATCCTTGTACCAAAGATTCAGGTGGTTGCTACATGTACATATTTATAAAATCCTTGTAATTAAACTTTGGTAACTTAGAATGGATGAGAGAAACAAACCACCTAATGGAACAACCAGTTCTCTTGATTCAAAGGTCTGTCATCACCCTCTTAATGTCCCCTGGTGATCTCTCTCTGTCCCCAAATGCCCTGGCCTGAGCAATCTATGGCCTAGCTGGATATTATTCTTCTATCTGGAGTAGATTACTAGGAACAAAATACCAGAGAGGCAGCAAGACTGTTACCAGTCCCAGAGGGGTCACAGGGACACTGGTGTCATGAAAGGAAAAAACATTTCATTCAAGTGCACATCCACCATAACTTCTTTCATTTCCCAAGCAATAGCTTTAGAAAGTATCTTTCGGTTCTTTGTAGATAGGTACTTACACAGCTACCCACAAGCAAGAAGTTCCCTCCTTTATTACTGTACTCTCACCTTTATCCTACTCATAGAGCCCAAGAAAACATTTTAAAGACATTACATACAAAGTTTAAAATCTTGACTTAAAGTTTTTTAGTTGATGAAACAAACAAATAAAAAAGAACTAGGGGTTATCAGCAACACCACGGCAAGGAAAAGAACCACTATTTGGACTTTGTAATGCATCCCTCTTGAATGATTTTGAATGATTGGGACAGGGGGTAATTGGAAAGGAGCCATGTTGCAAAATAAACCAAAGCTAATTTGGAGTCATGTGGTTATTTGGAAAATTCCAGGCACTAGAGAGCCAAGTAATGTATCCTCGGCAGGCTATGGAATGAAGTGTTGTCGGACTGGCCATCCCAGTCCCACTCCTGAGTGTCCACTGGGGGTTATTGTCAATTCATCTCCCATGCCTGCACTAGGAGGCACCACTGAGCTGGATGCAGATGGGGTGGTAGTGCAGGTCGTCAAGAAGAGGCAGAATATCTCTGCACAGGGTTATTTTTATGCACTTCTTAATAGTTCATAGTTAGGACTCACTAAACATTAGCTAGCAGTAGTAGGAGCTCATTGGTGAGATAAGTTCCATGATTGTCAAGTCCTAACAATGGCAAGCATGGACTCTGACCCAAAGTCTGCTGTTAGTAACTCTGCTCTCTGAGGAAGTTAAGCAAGAATGATGGACAGACCAGCAGGAGATGGCAAGAAGGGGCTCAGTGAAGGCCAAGACCAAGAATCAACATCAAACAAGAGGGTGAAAAGGAGGACAGACTAGCACAATATTATTTGTACAGAGGGAAAGGAAGTCAAGAGCAGTGAGATAAAAATGAATCCAGAAATAACCTCACGAGGCAGGACTAAAGAAAGAGGAAATGGCAATGAGAAAAATCAACAATATATATATTTTTAAAAAGGGCACCTAGTTATATCCTTTACAGGCATTATCTTGGTCATGATCTCTTAACCTTGACCACCACTGCCCTATTTCTCTTTGCAGAAGAAAGGAAAATCCTGGACAGAACCAGAAAGCATAGCCTGAAGCTATAACCACCACCCCTGGTATGCTTACCCACTGAAGTTCATCCACATGTTGCATTCTTCTTTGTGATATAGGAATTTATTTTAAAAGAAAACATTTTTTCTCCCCAGATTTTCCAGAGGATGTTGCTCCAGGCATACTGTCAGGGAGCTAAAGGTGTCCCAGTCTGGGAAGCACTGTATAATCATAGAAAAGCCTCATCAACAACCAACACCTTCATGAGGGACCAACAACTAGATTTCAGTTTGACTGGGGAGAGTATTATGTAATGAGTTTTAAATAAATACATATAATATAAAATCAGAAATACAAAATAAAATACAAAAATAAAATACAAAACCTTAAGCATCTATCTATATATTTTTTTAGATTTTATTTATCTATTTAACAGAGAGAGAGAGAGAAAGAAAGTACAAACAGGAAGAGGTGCAGGCAGAGGGAAAAGCAGGCTCCCCACTGAGCAGGGAGCCCAATGTGGGGCTCCATCTCAGGACTGTGGATTATGACCTGAGCTGAAGGCAGATGCTTAATCGACTGAGCCATCCGGGCGTCCCAGGAAAGAATAGCTCTAAGCAAAGTCAAGTGAGCCAAACTGGTCTTTCTTGACCCTCAAAGCCCTGAGTGCTTTCTTTCTTTATTCTGCCCAGCTCCATTCCACCTGGTGTTCAAGGGACTTCTTCAGAGCAGTGCCTCCTCCCAAACTTCTAAGACTGGATATTTCAGTCCTTCCTCATCCAAAATGCAGGGTCTTGTGACCAGGAGCATGGGCATCACCTGGCAGTTTGTTAGGGAAAAAAACTCTCAGCACCACTCACTCTCCACATTTCCTCACACAGAATTTGCATTGTAACAGGATCTCCAGGTGAGTCCTGTATCTGTCCGTGTTGGAGAGGTGCAGCTCCAACCCTCTTACTAGTTCCTTACATGGATCTTTATTTGGGGTCATTTCCTCTCACCTACTCAAAGGAAAGACATTCTGATAAAAGTACCCCTTCTAAGGCATTCCTGATAATGACCTAATTTAACACTGAAATATGACCCAATTCCAGCATATAAAATCAATGCACAGAAATCAGTTGCATTTCTATATACTAACAAGACAGAAGAAAGAGAAATTAAGGAGTCAATCCCATTTATAATCACACCCAAAACCATAAGATACCTAGGAATAAACCTAATGAAAAAGGCAAACGATTGGCACTCAGGAAACTATAGAACACCCATGAAAGAAATTGAGGAAGACACAAAGAAATGGGAAAACGGTCCAAACTCATAGATTGGAAGAACAAATATTGTTAAAATGTCTATGCTACCTTGAGTAATCTACACATCCAATGCAATCCCTATCAAAATACCATCAGCTTTTTTCACAGAGCTGAAACAAATCATCCTAAAATTTGTATGGAACCAGAAAAGACCCTGAATAGCCAAAGGAATGTTGAAAAAGAAAACCAAAGATGAGGGTATCACAGTGCCTGACTTCAAGCTGTATTATAAAGCTGTAATCATCCAGACAGTACAGTACTGGCACAAAACAGACACAGGGATCAATGGAACAGAATAGAGAACCTAGAAATGGGCCCTCAACTCAATGGTCAACGAAGCTTCAACAAAGCAGGAAAGAATATCCCATGGAAAAAAGACAGTCTTTTCAACAAATGGCGTTGGGAAAATTTTGGACAGCCACATGCAGAAGAATGAAACTGGACAATTTCCTTACAACATACAAAAAAACAGACTCCAAATGGATGAAAGACCCAAATATGAGGTAGGAATCCATCAAAATCATAGAGGAGAACACAGGCAGCAACCTCTGTGACCTTGGCCGCTCTTGCTAGACATGTCTCCAAAAGCAAGGAAAACAAAGACAAAAATAAAATATTGGGACTTCATCAACATAAAAGTCTTCTGCATAGCAAAGGAAACAGTCAATAAAACTAAAAGGCAACTGACAGAATGGGAGAAGATATTTGCAAATAGCATATCAGATAAAGGGCTAGTATCCAAAATCCATAAAGAACTTATCAAACTCAATACCCAAAGAATAATCCAATTAAGAAATGAGCAGAAGACATGAACAGACATTTCTCCAAAGGAGACATCCGGATGGCCAATAGACACATGAAAAAGTGCTCAACATCACTTGGCATCAGGGAAATACAAATCAAAACCACAATGAGATACCACATCACATCAGTCAGTATGACTAAAATTAACAAGCCAGGAAACAACAGATGTTGGTGAGGATATGGAGAAAGAGGAACCCTCTTGCCCTGTTGGTGGGAATGCAAACTGGTGCAGCCACTCTGGAAAACACTATGGAGGTTCCTCAAAAAATTGAAAATAGACCCACACTATGACCTAGCAATTGCATTAATGGGTATTTACCCCAAAGATACAAATGTAGTGATCCAAAGGGGCACCTGCCCCCCGGTGTTTATAGCAGCAATGTCCGCAACAACCAAACTGTGGAAAGAGCCCAGATGCCCATCAACAGATGAATGGATAAAGATGCAGTACATCTAGATACAATGGAATACTACCCAGCCATCAGAAAATTGCCATTTGCAATGACATGGATGAAACTAGAGGTATTATGCTAAGCGAAATAATAAGTCAATCAGAGAAAGAAAATTATCATATGATTTCACTAATAGGTGCAATTTAAGAAACAAAACAGGATCATAGGGGAAGAGAGGAATAAACAAAACAAGATGAAATCAGAGAGAGAGAAACCAATAAGAGGCTCTTAATCATAGGAAATAAACTGAGTGTTGCTGGAGGGGAGATAGGGAGATGAAGTAACTGGGTGATAGACATTATGGAGCTCATGTGATATAATGAGCACTGGGTATATAGACTGATGAATCACTGGGATACCTAGGTGTTTCAGTCTGTTAAACATCTGCCTTTGGTCCCAGGGTCCTGAGATCAAGTCCCCACATTGGCTCCTGACTCAGTGGAGGGCCTGCTTCTCCCTCTTCCTCTACTACTCCCTCCATTAGTGTTCGGGCTCTCTCTTCCTCTCAAATAAATAAATAAAAATCTTAAAAAAAAACAACTGATGAATCACGGACCTCTATCTCTGAAACCAATAACACATTATATGTTAATTAATTGAATTTAAATTAAAAAATAGGAAAATGTTATAAAAGCTAAATAATAACAATTGTTAACATTTATTGAGTGCCTACCATCTGAGTACTGTGCTAATTGCTTTCCAAGCATTGTGTCATTTTAATCCTCACATAATATTATGAGGAAGGCATTGTTTATAAGAAAATTAAATCATAAATACACAGTTACATATAAATAAAATCGAACCTCCTTACAAAAAAAAAAAAAAAAAAAAAAAAAAAAAAAAAAAAAATAAAAAAAAAAAAAAAAAAAAAAAGGAAGAAAGAAAGAAATGTGACCTACCTGTTACTCCTAAAAGCCCTAACCCAAACAAAGGAATAACTCTTGGGATTTCAGTCCTCCTAGACTGGTGAAGAAAGAATTTTTAAGGAAAGGCATTACATCTAACACTTCTCAAATCATACTGTGGAAAAAATTTTAAAGCAGTAGGATGTGAACTCAGAAAAGGATAATAAATTAAAAAGGTTAAAGGATATAAAAAAAAAGTGCTAAGAACTGTCTCTGGGGGGAATCAGTTTCCTTAATCCTAAATTGCTTTTGTAATTTCAAATAAAAAACACAATTACAACTTCTCAAGACCTTATTGTGAAATTTTGTTTTCTGATCTCGTCAAGGAAATCAAGCATTTGTAAAAGAAGAGAGCAATGTTTTTGGGAATCTGATAGTAAACACTGCATGTCCACTCATGCATTTTGTAAGGTATCATAGTTCTATAAATTTGTGAACTTTACAGTCTCAAAGTACAAAATTATAACAACATAAATTAGATCAAAAGAAGTAAGTGAGAAAAGACAAGTCTTCACACTGCAGAACCATTGTAATCTTTAGAAATTCTTCAGCCTATGAGTCTAAACCTCTAAACACACAGATAGCTTGACTCCCTACATGATAACATTCTGCTATACCAAAAATCTAGCCAGTGGATTTCTTGATTGAAGCCCATGCCTTTTTCCAAACCAATAAAATGCAGTGGCTTTTTGAATGGTTATATCACAACAGATGCACCTAATCTGTGAGACTACTGTATTATACTTTGTGCAAAGTTGGCTGAGATGTTGAGGATGCTGAGAAAGGAGCATCCTCAACATCTCAGCCATGAGAGTTTTTTTGTTTTTTTGTTTTTTTTTAGATTTTATTTATTTATTTGACAAAGAGAAACACAGCTAGAGAGGGAACACAAGCAAGTGGAGCAAGAGAGGGAGAAGCAGGCTTTCCTGCAGAGCAGGAAGCCCGATGAGGGGCTCGATGAGGGGCTCGATCCTGGGACCCCAGGATCATGACCTGAGCCGAAGGCAGTTGCTCAACCAACTGAGCCACCTAGGCGCCCCTGAGAAAGGAGTTTTGAAATGTGAGTAAAGTTACATACACAAAGAGAACCAGTAGTAAAACCAAGATATCCTTTGTCTTTGGGAAAGAAATTCAACTCCACTATATAAGAGAATAAAAATTTATGGACCTATTGTACTCTGAATATGTTAAGATGTTACCATTGGGAGAGGCTGGGTGAAGGGTACAAGAGATCTCTCTGTATTATTTCTGCAACTTTCCGAGTCTATAATTATTTCAAAATCAAAATTTTTAGGAAGTATGGATATCTACTGAGTGCCAGGCACTGAGGAACACACTCTGCAGGGCTATGGTCTTGGTACTCTATAAACTGAGTGAGAGGCAAATTGGTACATAAGTGAGAGACCAAAGACAGATTGGAATACAAGTACAAAGTCTCCAGTTGTGTGGAAGCAGGAGAGGCCAAACTGGAAGAATATCAAAGAATCTCAGAGAAGGTGGAATTTAAGCTGATAATCAGAAGGATGAGCAATGCTTTAGTAATGAGGGTTGGAGGCTACTCCTTTACGCCAGGGAGCAAACGAGGGCAGGAGAAAGGGCTGGGTGTGTTTGAGAACAGCTAATGGAAGGTGGAACATGGGATGCAGAGAGGGGACTGAGGGAAGAGGAGACTTTGGGAGATAAAACTAGAAAAATAGATTCAGCCTTCAAATGCCAAGCTAGGAAGTTTGGATTTTACCAAAGTATCTGAACAGGGAAATTCATCATCAGTTTTAGTATTTAGGTAAAACAATTTTTTTACATAATATTTAGAATGGTACAAAATCTACATGATCTATAGAAACTGGACTGTTTGATATTGACAAAAATACCCATCTAAGTCCAATATTTATTTTTTTATTTTTTATTTGTTTATTTATTTAATTATTGGTTTCAAGAGTAGAATTTAGTGATTTATCACCCAATGTTCAACACAAGTCCATCACCTATTTAGCAAAGCCCCCACTCACTTCCCCTCCAGTAACCCTGTTTCTTCTCTATAGCTAATAGTCTGTTAATGGTTTGCTTCCCTCTCTTTTGTTTTGTTTTGTTTTCTCTACCCTCTCTTTTTGTTCTTTCATCTGTTTTGTTTCTTAGATTCCACATATATGTGGGAAATCATATGGTTTTGTCTTTCTCTGACTGTAAGTCCAATATTTAATATATATAATTTATTAGGTGGCATTTAGCAGTGGTTAGGAGTACTGGGTCTGGAATCAGCTATGTGATCTTGAGTCCCAACTTCACCACTTTTCTAGTTGTGCAGTCCTAGCAAGTTATTGAACCTCACTGGGCTCCAGTGAAAAAATCTGCAAAATGGGGACAATAATTGTACCTACTTCACAGAATTTGTGATTATTAAGTGAAATTACTCCTCATGCTTAGAATGATGCCTTACTGAGCTCCTAAATGTAAGCTACTATGTTAGTTCAACAAAAGGAAAATTCGTGTACATCAATCACTATGTAATAAACCATGATAATGAAAAGGAGCCATGATGCAGATAAGATAATAGGAAATCTCTAACCTACTTTTCTTTGACACTAGACAGGATGGCCTTAATATGTCTTGAATTCACTTGAAATTTCAAAAATTTGCCAAGAAACAAAAACAAAAAACAAACAAACAAAAACAGGGGGAAAGCAGCTTAGGAGCACGAGTGTTAAAATGTGCTTTTATTTTTTTTATTACTTTTACTTTTTTTAAAAAACGATTTTATTTATTTATTTGACAGAGAGAAATATAGCCAGAGAGGGAACACAAGCAGGGGGAGTGAGAGAGGGAGAAGGAGGCCTCCCAGCGAGCCTGGAGCGCGATGCGGGGCTCGATCCGAGGTCTCCGGGATCATGACCTGAGCTGAAGGCAGTCGCCTAACGAACTGAGCCACCCAGGCGCCCCTACTTTTACTTTTTAATTATAAAATTTTCCAGGGGCTTCTGGGTGGCTTAGTTAAGCATCTGCCTTTGGCTCAGGTCATGATCCTAGAGTCCTGGGATAGAGCCCCTCGCCCTGCTCCCAGCTCAGCAGAGGGCCTGCTTCTCCCTCTCCCTCCGCTGCTACCCCTGCTTGTGTTCTCTCTCTCTCTCTCTCTGTCAAATCAATAAATAAAATCTTAAAAATAAATAAATAATAAATAATAAAATATTCCATACTTGCAAAATAAAATGATTATACATACATAGCATAAATAATAAAACGAGAACCATGTTCTTAGCACCCAGTTTAAATATTGTGGCAGAGATAGCAAGAAGGTCCTCCAATATCTATTTTCCCACTTTTCAGTAGTAATAGAAATTATTTAGCCAGGCAAGTCGCTGTGCAGCTAAAAGCTACCTTTCCAACTTCTCTTGCAGCTCTGTACAGTCATGTGACCAGGTTCTGGCCAATAGGATGAGAGCAGAAGTGACGTACCTTAGTGGACCTTACCCCAGCAAGAAATGAATGTGGCATCCCCTTCTCTTTTTTCCCATACCAATTGATTAGAACTTGTGATTAGCCATTTTGACCCCAAGAGCAAAGGGCAACATTGTAAGGGTGGCAGACTAATGGAAGTAATCTGTGTCCCTGGCTTTTGGTGTTGCATGCCAGCCCAGAATTGCCTGGCGCTATGTGAGAGAAAAATACACTTACATTATATTTCGGCCATGTGGTTTTATATCCTAATATAATGATCAATACTTTGGAAGCAATCTGTGTGCACCTCTACAATCCCATTTCTGGAACTGTAGGTGTCCTTTATTTCCTTTTCTTCATACCTTTGTCACATATGGTCACATATGTACATAAATGCAAAGTTATGTGTGTTTTCAACCTTTGTATGAATGAAATCATACTGTGTGCATTTTTTCTATAACCTGCTTTTTTTCTCTGTTAATATTATACTTGTGCAATCCATCCATGTTAAGAAGTGTAGCTACAGTTTATCAATGCTATATTACATTTTCTGTGTAATATTAAATTATATGAAAATACCTCAGGGTATCCATCAGTATTATTGGACATTTAGGATATGTATAGTTGTTGATTATTGTACAAAGATGCTACGAATATTCTTATATTCTCCTAGGATACACGTACAACAATTTCTCTAGGATATACTCCTGGATCGGAATTGTGGTGTTAGAGTGTGTGCATCTTCAACTTTACCAGACAACGCCAGATTGTTTTTCAGAATGGTTGTCTCTATTTATTACTCCTTGCTAACACTTGCAGCACTCAGGTAGGCCACGTGATTAAGTTCTGGCCAGTGGGATGTATGAGAAGTATCATTTGGGAATTCTAGGAAAGCACCTTATTTTGGGACTCAGCTGAATGGTCTCCAACTTTTTTTTTCACCCTCTTTCCCTTTCCCATACTTGAAATGCAAATAGGATGGCTGGAGCTGCAGCAGCCATTTAGAGCCAAGAGATGACCTACTTTATAGGTACAAGTCAGGGACAGGATGTTGGGGCTGAAAGACAGAAGAGCCTGAGTTCCTGGTGATCATGAAGCTACCATAATTCTAGACTTATGGAAGAAAAAAATAAATACTTATTCTGTTTAAGGCACCAGATTTTTGAGATTTTTGTTACAGGTATCTGAACATAAGCCCAGGTGAGTGAGTGCATTTCTCATTGATTTTTAGGAATTCTTTATGTAATCTGGGTACTAGTCAATGTGGATTTTATTTGAGGGAAATACCTTTTCCTGGTTTGTGCCATGTCTTTTCATTCTCTTTTGATGTTTTGATGTACACTAAAAATTATTTGTGATATAGTTAAATTTATTAATGTGGAAAAGGATTTCTCCTTGGATTATTCATGGCATTGATAAATTAAAAAGCCCATGTCCTCAAGTTTACTGTATATAAAACCAGCATAGTTAAAAGTGGATCTGTCGGGGCCCCTGGGTGGCTCAGTTGGTTAGGCGACTGCCTTCGGCTCAGGTCATGATCCCAGAGACCTGGGATCGAGTCCCACATCGGGCTCCCTGCTCGGCAGGAAGCCTGCCTCTCCCTCTCTCACTCCTCTTGCTTGTGTTCCCTCTCTGGCTATGTTTCTCTCTGTGAAATAAATAAAATCTTAAAAAAAAAAAAAGTGGATCTGTCATTCTGCTTCCTTTCTTGCATCTTTCATCATCTTTTTTTTTTCACATTAAAGATTAAGAGATGTATATTCAATGGATGGTTTGGTCTGTAGGAACCTTCATATTCCTCTAAGGCGGGATTGCCAAATGTTTTTCTGTGACAGGCCAGACTGTAACTAGTCCCGTGTTTGCAGGCCAGTGTCTGTCATAACCACCGAGCTCTGCTTTTGGAGTGATGAAGTAGTGTAAACAATATGTAAGGCATACACATCGCTTTACATATGGCACTGAAGTTTCAATTTCATATAATTTCGCACCAAAAAATTGGTTTTGATTTTTTTCTATCGTTTTTCAGCCATCAGCTTGTAGGCTATACTAAAACAGGTGGTGGGCTGGGGAGTAGTTTGCTGACTCTTCTCTGAGGTGTTGTAAGGAATCCTGTGGGACAGACTGTGGCTGCTGATAGAGGTTGCTTAACACACTATCTCCAAAGCAGTTTCTGAGCTATGTCTTAGAAAACCGCGGAAAGATCAGAACCAAGAAGTGAAAAAAAAGGCAGGCTTATCTCGGGCTGTGCAATCTGTTTATGACAGTATGTTCCCTGCCTGAATGGGTACATTGTGAAGTTAGGGGCTGCTGAACTACCACTATGTGGCAAGTGTGCTAAGTCCACTCTGCAGTGGGAGCCCATTGCCTGGATCCCTGTCCTCTATTCCCAGAGATGGCTGTGCTGTAGAAATAACCAGTTGCCGCTACTGGATCCTCTGGGAAAAAGAGGGGAGGCATTTGAGTTTCAACCGTTCAGTCCCCTTGTCAGCAAATGTTTTCAAGTCCTGTATTTTTCGTTTCAACATCTTGGTCTCTGAACCCTGAACCTTGAACCCCCAGTGAGCGTTCCCTAGAGCTTATTAATGTCCTGGGGGGGGGGGGTAGGAAGGAGAATTGCTTTTGTTGTGTTTATCAAGCAGGATCTCTTTTTGGGCGGACAGATGAGGCCATCAGGCCAGTGACTCAAGACACTCAAAATCATGTTTTCACTCCCCTCCCCCCCAAGCAGTCTCTGCAGGCAGTGTCGTCCTGCCGTGGTTAGCTAACGGCCAGAGCACACCCACACTAGAACAGAGATGTGCACAAGACCGCACGTTAGAGGAACCTCCTTTAATTGCCCAGCCAGAGAGGAGTCTTTAATCACGGGACCGGTGCCAGACGTCCCTGGAGAAGAATCGAACCTTAGAGGCAGGTGCATCAGCCCCTTGGGGAAGTCAGGTCCCTGGCACGCCAACCAGAAAGTTACTATCTGCGGGACCCTAGTGGTGACCTGGTGGCTGGCGAGTCCCTGTCCAACCCTCCCAGACACCTCGCCATACTCTCCCCAACCCCTCCCCTAAGTCCCCTCTTCGGAGGCCCCGCCCCCACCCATCCCCCTACCCCCGGCGGTCGCTCCAGCGGCCCGGCCGCTCTGGGGGCGGGGGCCCCGGGACCTGGGGCAACCCCGCCTGACCTCGACCTCGCCCGAGCCGACCAGATCGGCTAGTCCCACCGGGTCTGCGCAGCCAGGGCCCGCCAGGACCCGCGAGCCCCTCCCTCCACCTTCTCCCCGCCCTGGCGGCCGGCACGGGCCGCGCTCCTTCGCAGCGGCGGGGCCCGCAGGCGGCCATGGCGGCGGGCGCCGGGGGCAGGCCGGCGCCGCGCTGGCTGAAGGCGCTGGCCGAGCCGCTGAGCGCCGCGCAACTGCGGCGGCTGGAGGAGCACCGCTACAGCGCGGCGGGCGTCTCGTTGTTCGAGCCGCCGCTGCAGATCTACTGGACCTGGCTGCTCCAGTGGATCCCGCTGTGGATGGCCCCCAACTCCATCACCCTTCTCGGCCTGGCCATCAACCTGCTCACCACGCTCGTGCTCATCTCCTTCTGCCCCACGGCCACCGAGGAGGTAGGGCCCGCCTCCCGCCCGCGGCCCGCGCCTCGGCCGCGGAGGAAGGACCCCCAACTGCTGTCCCGGGAACCCGGCGTTCCCCACCTCATCCCCGCCCCAGTGCGCCGCTGTCCCGCCGCTGGAGGCGCCTGGGGAACGGGAGACCCCCGCGCGGCTGACCGTCCCGGGGTGGGGGTGGGGGGTGGTGCGGACACAGTCACTGTCCCGCGCCCTCCCCGAGACTCCCTCTGGCCGCCTGGAGGCTGTCGCGCTGCTACCTCAGCCCCGCGTCTACACAGAGTCTCTCCGGGCGGCCGAGGGGTTGTCAAGGTCACTGCCTCAAGCCCCCGGTCCACTCCAGCCTCCCCTGGCCACTGAGAGCCAAGCGCGTGCGTGACCGGCCTCCACCCAGCTCTGGGTCGGAGCTGTGGGATGGACAAGCCGTCGGTTACTTTGCACACTGGGGACTGAACGCCCCCATCTCCGTCTGGCCGGGCACCACGGCCTGCGGTCGGGTTGGCTAAGCCCGAGTTACCCTTTGGACACTTTTATAATCGTTTCTCAAAGTTGTGCTAGTGATCCTGAAATTACTGGTAACACTGATCAAGAGGTAACTTCCTCTTTGCTTCATTGACAAACTAAGGTATTAGCAAGAAGATAATACTTATTATCACGACCCAGGGATCTCAAAAGCCGAAAGATTTTTACTAGCAGTGCGTGTTTGATTTGTGTCCGAAATGATAGTAAATAACGTGGACTTTGGACAACTGTTACTCAGAAGTACCGCACCCCCTGGGCTCAGTGGGGATAGGATAGGAGGCAGAGTGGGGTTCACTCGCATTTTTAGCTTTAATGTGGAGTACATGGGATAAATATCACATTGCACATTCTGTGACACTGCTCTCTTAGGAGTATAGGTTCCGTGGGGAACTAATTCAAATTAAGGTTGGATAGCAGGAATACAATGGAAATATTTTATGCCTTCCATATATGCGGTCCATTTAGGAAATGTTTAATGGAGTCCACGTTTTAAAACCTGTCTTGCCAATCGATCCTTACTATTATTACATATGAGTTCTTGGCAGATGTTTGCACTGCTATTCATTTCCATATTGTTTGCAGAAAGCAAGTTTCTTTCGTTTTTGGTTTTTGCAGCCTGTTTGCAGAATTTCCTCAAGGCCTAGAGGTGGTGTGCTAGAATGGAAGGAGCACTAGGTTTAGAAGTGGAAGGCTTGGGTTCCCAAGGGGCTCCACCACACTATGGAGAGACCTCCTGGTCAGTTTTCCCATGTGTGAAATAGAAAAATCATGCCTGCTGAACCAGTTTCACAAGGACCCAGTGAGGATCAAATACCGTATTACCTGAAGATAAATGTAAAAAATGGCAATTTACCCAACAAATTTAAAATATTACTCAACACATTAAAAATACCACTTTTAATAAAAATGTCCTGACAGTGTATAAAAAATTTAGTTTTTATTGGTCCTAAATTTGGCTAACAGCATTTGGGCGTTTCAGATACTTACCATGTGAACTTCTCGATATTATTAATTTCAGAACCATTTGTTTAGCACTTTAAAAATGAGGGCATACAAACAAGTCCAAGAGATTCTGTTTAGGAGTGTCAAGAGGGGCCTGATGGAAGAGGTAAAAAATTTTTAGGCTCAGCCTCATTTGAAAAAGAAAAAAAAAGATTGGGGGGTTGGGAATCTCAGACGTTTAAAAAAGAAAAGTGAAAAATTCAGAATGGCTCCCTGAAGAGTAAAATAATAAGATCAAACTTATTATTTTGATAATAATAGAAGAGAAGTTGATAAGAGAAGTTTCTGAAATGTATGACACTAGATCCTTCTGCCCTTGCTTCTAGTGGCTGCAGCTGTGAAGGAACAAGCTCTTCATTACAGGATTCACATTACCTGTTTGATAAAATCTCAGCAAATGTAGGAAAGAGGGGTGACAGTTCAAGATTCTTGGTTTTCAGGTCACAGAGCTAGTAAATGACAGGACCTGATGACAGGATTCAGATCTAATTCGATCTGACCCCAAAGCCTATGTATATATTTATAACACATCATGGCCTTCTGGTCCAGAGTTTCTGCCTTTGTCTATGTTGTATGCAGGAAAAATTCCTTATGTTTTATATAAGATTTATTGGGTATGTAAAGTGCTTTCACATTGTTGCCTTTGTGTTTTATATCTACCCAGGGAGGCTGCCAGGTTTTTTCTCTTCCTAGAATGGCCTTTCCACCATTTTAGTATTTCTTCTATCCATCCATCCTGAAGTAATGGTAGTATATATGTTTTTATTAAGAGGAAATTGAGGCCTGGATGGTTAAGTGATTTTAACCTGGATTAGAATGTGTTTTCTGATTCTCAAGCTTAAGAATTCTTAGTGCTTTTCAAACTTGACCGATAGCTTCCAGAAAGAGTTAGGAAAAATATATAAGGTTTTGGATTTAGATGTTTAGGCTTAGGTACCCATATAAGATTACATGTATGCAATGCTGACTATATATCTATATTAATAATAACATTTGATCTATTTTTTTTAACTATTGTGTTAACTTCTAGGACATAAATGGGGATGAAGGGAACGTAATAGAAAAAAATTAAATGATTTATATTAAGTACTACAGTGGGTGTTCCTTTTTGTTGTTCTTTTTTCCTACAATGGTGGTTTGAATTGCGTGTCATACTGCCATTTTTGTTAAGGAATTTTCCACTCTAACCAAACTGGACTACTTGCTATATATAGCAAGGATTTCTTTTTGTCCCTCTCTTTTCTCCTTTCCCTTCCTTCCTCCTGTCTGGCTTCCATCCCTCAATGTCCATGACTTCCTTATAAAATTTTTCTTCCTTCTCCAGAGTCAGTCCTCTGAAACTCCAGTAAAAATAACAATATCAGCTAACATTTACTAGGTAGTAACTGCACCAGGCATTATTTTAAGGTGCTTTGGCCTATTGTCTCATTTAATCCTCTCAGCAACTTTATAAAGTGGTACTATTATTATCCCCATTTTATAGATTAGGAAACTGAAGAGAAATTAACCCCTTCCGGGGTGCATAGCTTTAACTGGAGACCAGAATTCCAAACCAGAATGCCATGCTTCAGCTGTGGGGCTTTGTATGTCTCCTGTGGAACTTCTCCTTTTTATTTTGGTCATGTGTGTCGTGTGTGTCCTTACTGAGCAGGACAATTTACCAGCTTAAGTTCAGACAGAGATTGCCCATTTGTACATTCTGTACCACACAGCGCCTTGCATAATACAGAGGCCTAGTAAATATTCACTAAATTATTGTCTGCATGAATGAAATGTCATCTTGGAAGATGTTTTTCCACCCTTAAGCTGGTCTTGGATTAAGGACTTTAGAGCTTAGTTAATGCAATTCCTGAATTTGTATATAGGAAAACTCAATGATTCGAATCTAGTTCATTAGGCTGCAGGCTAATGACATCCTCAATGACACCTAAGAGTCATTGATTACAGCAAATAGGTGCCTAGCATAGCATCAGGTCAGAGGGCATTAATATATTTATTTTGTTAACGATGATAGAAAGTTGTACCAAAAAGGAAGTTCTTCTGAGGAAGTCAGAAAGATCTTAAGAAATAGTTTGTTCCCTATCAAAATAATTCAGATTGTAGTTGCCTTTGCACTATAAAGTAAAGGGTTATTTGTTGGGGAATAATAAAGGCAATAATCTTTAGAGTCCTACTCAGATTGTTCTCCTTGGGTTTGGTTTCTTCAAAATACTGTATTTCCTTTTTTATTAGCTATCTCCATCTTTTTTTTTTCTTTTAACCAGCTCAGTAACTTATCAAGCATCATTTCTTAAGGTAGGACTCTTGTAAGGGAGTGGCCTGTCTTAATAAAACAAAATATAAACTCCAGCTCCTTTCCAGAAGTGAAAATTCGAGAAAGCGGGGCAGGGAAGGGACTAAAATGAGTCCAGCAGGCACTTGGGCCTCAGGACTTAACGGAGGCACCTGAAGGACCCTGACCCTGAGGGTAGATACAGCCTCCGTTTCTGAAGCCCAGGGAGCTCACTGGCCTCAAACCTTCCCAGCCCTGGCTGGAAGGCGCTTCTGCAGGTAATTGCTTTGGGGCTTGTCCAGTGGATTCCTGTGGTTTTCCTATACTTGATTATATAAGCTGTTCCTCCTTACACTTTTGACTTGGGCCTAGGCCCTGACCACTTGGGTTTTGCAACGTTAAAAAAACAGCCGTGAAAGTACCCAGTACAGTTGATGTCGATGATCCATCTGGCCCAGGGATTCTCTTCATACCCCTCTCCCTTGTTTCCCTGAGCACAGTAAGAGACTGGCATTTTCAACAAGAACTCTAGTAAGTACTAAAGAAGGTTTGAAAAAAGAGGGGAAAAACGGACTATTCCTGAAAATATAAAAAGAAAGAAAGCTACCTTTTAGAGTACAGATTTCTAAGGTCAGGAGAGAGCTCCGGTGGGCCTGAATTGCTGGTCAAACTGCATTTCTATAAGCCGCCTGCTTGTAACCTGAAAATGGGTTTGTTCTTCTCCAATGCTGGCGGGTCCCCAGAGCTGAAGCCTGAATGTCTGAGTTGGAAACATTATGCCCCTAGGCCCTTTGCTGATTCGTGACTGAGAATGATCTTACCCTTCCAGACCACCCGCTGCTCAGGGAGCCTTTCAGGCCTCTGGTGGGGCCCTCCCTCTGTAAACAAGGAAGTGCCCAGTCAGCCGCTGGAGCCCTGTCAACCGGCCTCTTAATCGTATCACGAGGCTAGACCAGTGTTGGCTTCATTGTCTGTTAGAAATGCCATGAATTTTCTTTTAAAACTCCACTTTTTAACACCACATAGCATTACATTTTTTTCACGTAGGCATGATCTTGTCTTCTGATCTTCTTTCTTCCTACCTCTTATAAATGCACTTTCTGTTTTTGTGGAGAGAGAAGTCAATTGAATAATTGAAGTCTCCCTGTTAGCAGCTGACCCAGTTGTTACTGGTTATGTAATACCTTTTGGATATGTGTCCACTCACACCCAAGGCCATTTAAAGCAAAGAGATATTTTTTTAAGTATAAAAAATTATATAAATAGGCATTATATTTCCTACATTTTAATATAGTATTTTAATATAGTATTTCCTATATTTTAATTTGGGAAGATTCTTACTTTTGTGTATAGCTTATATATACTATTTTTTTAATTTTTTTAAGATTTTATTTATTTGACAGAGAGAAACACAGCCAGAGAGGGAACACAAGCAGGGGGAGTGAGAGAGGGAGAAGCAGGCCTCCTGCCAAGCACAGAGCCCGATGTGGGACTCGATCCGGGGTCTCCGGGACCATGACCTGAGCCGCAGGCAGTCGCTTAACCAACTGAGCCACCCAGGCACCCTATACTATTTTGTATTTACTATTTTTCTTTACATCAACTTTAAATCTCTTCCATTTTAAAGATGTGGACACATTCTTAGCCTTAATATCCATAAAGTCATAGATGTGATAGCTATGCTAGCTTTTTTTATGCTAGCTCTTTTTTTAATGTTAGAATATTTCCAAAATATATTAAAATAAAAACATAGTTATTAAAATAAAAACATGATCCATGAATCACTTAAAATTGTTTTATATCAGTAATAACAATAACTAAAGCTTTCTGAGCTCCTTCCACATGCCGGGCATTTTTTTCAACACTTTCCATGTAATACTTTGATTTTCACAATGAGTGAGGAGGCACTGGGAGGTTAAGTAACTCATCCATACTCAGCTAGTGGTGAAAACAAGGGTCTGGGTACAGACAGAGTCCAGACTGCACACTTCTTCTTTTTTTCCTTTTTAAGATTTTATTTATGTATTCATGAGAGACACAGGGAGAGAAGCAAAGGGAGAAGGAGACTCCCTGTGGAGCAGGGAGCCCAGTGCAGGACTTGATCCCAGGACCCTGAGATCACAACCTGAGATAAAGGCAGATCCTTAACCAGCTGAGCCACCCAGGTATCCCAGATTGCACAGTTCTAACCACTCTGCAGAAACAACCCAGGGCATACATTTTTCCCTTTGGAAACCATTTTACCTGATATGGAACGATTAGATCATCTAGTAATTTAGCTCCTGTGCTATGTACAGCAGATTTTAAAACAGACAACATGCCTCATACCCTTGAGAGAATTATATTCTAATTCAAAAGATGGGACCTTGGCGACTATCTAATCTAGCATTTTAGTTTACAGAAGACCTAAGTATGTGTTCCAGAAGATCAAGTATTTTAAGGTCCAGGCTTTTAAATGAAGTTTGTCCAGTGAGCAGAGATGTGCTCACTGATCACTTTCTAAGTCTTTTCTTCCTTTTCCTAATGCATGTGTTCTCATTTAGACCCACGTATAAAAATGAGGATAAGTAATTGGTTTATAGGTGAGTGTTCTCTCTGACCCAGACTTATTTTTAATGAGAACAATTGCCATTTGTTCTGGTTCAGAACTCTGGCTTCTCTAGTTATAAAATGAATAATAGCATCCTATAATTCAAGTAACTGAAAAAGTAAAATTTCCCCCAAATTTACTTTTATACAGCTCTTTTTTAGTGATGTAACTAAAAAGCAATTTAAATTTATTAGTGTTTTTTTTAAACAACTAAGGGTTAAGATTGATTCTTAGTAATACTTTTGTTTTCTAGAATAAACTTACATAATTTTTCATGAAATAATGCAAGATTCATCATGAGTGAAGTTATTACTTAGTTGTGATGTTGCCACATAATTGAATATCATGTCATCATTTAAAATATTAATGAAGGTCTTGATGGTTGACCTGAAAAGCTTCCTATCGCATATTCTTAAATTTTAATCCTAAAAGATACAAATAGTACTAGGAAAATCATATAATTTAAAACTTTAAATGTTACAAATCTAATATTACCTGGAGAAGTTCTATTTTTGGGACTAGGTTTCTTGTATAGTAGTATGTATTTTTATAAGTTGCTTATGACTTTATAATGTATAATCCAAACTTGACTGCTCCAGGCTTATGTTGAAAATTTTTGAAAATAAGTTCACATGAAAAGATGCAATGAGTTGGGGTGGCTTTTGTAAGATTCTCCTTCCATCCAGAGTCGCTTTGGTAATTACACCTGTTCTGAGAATACTCCTGGAAGGAAGGGGGTCCTTTGGTTCTTGGTCAGTGGTTCTCCAACCTGGAGTCAGTTTTTTTTTTTTTTCCTAAGATTTTATTTATTTATTTGACATAGAGAGATCGCAAGTAGGCAGAGAGGCAGGCAGAGAGAGAGGAGGAAGCAGGCTCCCGGCTGAGCAGAGAGCCCGATGCAGGCCTTGATCCTCCATCCCAGGACACTGAGACTGTGACCTGAGCTGAAGGTGGAGGCTTTTAACCCACTGAGCCACCCAGGCGCCCTGGAGTCAGTTTTGCAGAGATAACAGGTTAGAAAAGAAGATGACAAAAGCTATTTAATAGCTTTCAGGTGGGGTCAGAGGTGATGGCAGCAGGGAAGAGAAAAGATAGGTGTGACCTCTGTGGCCTTGGGAAGACTGGAAAGGATCACGTGAACCAGTGCTGGGGACCAGTGTGCCTTCCTTAAAAGCAAGCAAGCATCACGTGGCTCACAGCTATTTCCTGAGGCTCACTACAGTTGAAATTGGATTGTGTGAGCAGGAGAGTGCTTCTCAGCAAGTTTGAAGGAATAGGTAGTCTGTGAAACAAGAATCCAGGTCTCTGCAGCCTGTGCCATGATGGATCCCTTATTCTAGGGCTGGGCAGAAGACACCCGGTCTGATTCCCATGCCTAGTTTGGCCATTTGATGGGATGTCATCAGCCCTCTGTAAGTTTTAATTTCCACAATGAAAAGAACATGGTAAGTGCCCTGACTCTGTGGATTGCTGTATCAAATAAAAGAGTGCTAGAAAAATGCCTTTGTTGTACTGTTTTAAGATAATGTTACTGCCTTCCCAATCTGATTGCTGTAATTCCCTGATCTTCTGACCTGAAGCAGGAATCTGGTCACTGATTCATGAGCAGACCTTGCATTTTCCAGGCCTCAGCCTTTATTTCGGCTGAGGCCTCCTCTCTCTTTTCCTTGTTCAGATTCCTCTGCATTCTTTACCCATTTAAGCTCTAATTCTTAACTCCTCTAATTATCTTAAAGAAGTAGTTTTAAACTAGTGAACCAGTCTTCCTTTCCTTTTTCCAAATGAGGGCCAGAGTCCACCCTCAACTATGGTGTCCAGGAGTGACCAGATTTATCTCAGTATGGATTTCCATAACGCTTTAACCTTTCAACTTGCCTGCGGTCAGTTTCCCAAATCAGAGGCCAGAATTAAGCTTTTAACATGGACCTTGGCTCCAGTGTCTCAGTATAAGAAAGTTCTATGCATAGAGGGAAGAAATGGAATACCTGTCAGGCAGATGAGGTATTTTTAGAAATCTGTCATGTAGAGGGAAGGTACTTGGTGGAAAATAGATAACAAAGTGACTTTTTGTCCTATCAGAAATTTTAATAACTTCAATTTCCAATTTTACATAGATTTGAAAGAACAATTTTGCTCGGGGTGCCTGGGTGGCTCAGTCGTTAAGCATCTGCCTTCAGCTCAGGTCATGTTCCCCGAGTTCCTGGGATCAAGCCCTGCATGGGGCTCCCTGCTTGGCGGGAAGCCTGCTTCTCCCTCTCTCACTCCCTCTGCTTGTGTTCCCTCCCAGCTGTGTTTCTCTCTGTCAAATAAATAAATAAAACCTTAAAAAAAAAAAAAGAAATATAATTTTGTTCTCCTTTGATTATCAGAATTAAAACTATAAATTTTCATACTAGGAAAAATGAGTACGAATTTACTAGTTTGAAAAAAGTCAGCAGGATTGTTCTCTGCAAAACACTTTGGGATTCTTTCAAGAAAGATTCTAGGTAGTTTGTTTTGTTTTGCTTTTTCCACTTTTGTGCTGCCATAATGATTTACCACTTCTTTTTTTTAGCCCCTTCCTAATTGTTTCATAGTTTACAGATAAGCCTTTAAAAACATGCTAATCAGAATTGAATATAACGTTTAAGTTTTTAATTTTTTATAAAGTTTTTTATTTTAATTCCAACATAGTTAATATACAGTCTTATATTAGCTTCAGGTATACAGTAGAATGATTCAACAATTCTATACCTCACTCAGTGCTCATCACAACAAGTGCATTTGTTCTTCCCCTTCACATATTTCACCCACCCGCCACCCCCTCCCCTCTGGTAACCCTCTGTTCATTCTCCATAGTTAAGAGTCCATTTTGGGCATTGTCTCTTTTTTTCCCCCTTGTTCATATATTTTGGTTCTCAAATTTCACATATGAGTGAAATCATATGGTATTTTTCTTTCTCAGATTATTTCACTTAGCATTATACTCTCTAGTTCCAGCCATGTTGTTGCAAATAGCAAGATTTCATTCTTTTATGGCTGAATAATATTCCCTTGTATATATGCCACATCTTCTTTATTCATTCATCTATTAGTGGACACTTGGATTGCTTCCATAATCTGGCTATTGTAAATAATGCTGCAATAAACATAGAGGTGCATATATACTTTAAAATTAGTGTTTTCGGGGCGCCTGGGTGGCTCAGTTGGTTGGGCGACTGCCTTCGGCTCAGGTCATGATCCTGGAGACCCGGGATCGAGCCCCACGTCGGGCTCCCTGCTCAGCAGGAAGCCTGCTTCTCCCTCTCTCACTCCCCTTGCTTGTGTTCCCTCTTTCGCTGTGTTTCTCTCTGTCAAATAAATAAATAAAATTAAAAAAAAAATAAAATAAAATTAGTGTTTTCATATTCTTTGGGTAAATGCCCAGTAGTGTGAATACTGGGTCATAGGGTAATACTATTTTTAATTTTCTGAGGAACTTCCAGACTGTTTTCCACAGTGGCTGCACCAGTTTGCATTCCTACCCACAGTGCACGAATGTTCCTTCTACCCACATCTTCACTAAGACTTAGTGTTTCTTTGACTGTGGTTGGTATTTTCATATGCATATTCCTAACTCAGGTTGCTTCTATTCTTCAGTTATTCCTAACTTATACTGTTTGTCTTTTAACTGGAAGAGACTCAATAAGTCTTTTTAAGCAATTAGTCATTAATACTGGACATCTAATAAGCATAGTCATTAATACTGGACATCTAATATTAACAAATGATGAAACTTTTGTTAAAGTCAGTTCAGAGTCAACTTCTGTTTACATAGAAAGATAGAGGAACAAGATGGCAGGTTGATTGGATATTTGTAGAATTCCCCCCATAAACCATACAGAGATTGGTATTTTAAAAATTATATTTGCCACTGAAGGTATACAACACTACTTAGAATAGCTAACCTTTACTGAGCACTTACTGTGTTCTGGGCTCTATAAAAAGAGCTATCCATGAATTTTTTCATCTGATGCAACTGTAAGTATTCATACCCTGCAGGTGAGTAACCACAGTTTAGGGAGGTTAAGTGCCTTGCCTAAGGTTACTTGGCTACTAAATGACAGAGCCAAGGACTCAAACACAAATCTAACTTCAAAACCCTTCTTCTTAATATTACTATACTTCCTCTCTAAGACAGAGAAATCTGGATTGACCATTCCTATCATCACATAGATTCCAGCAGAAGAAGAGTATATTTACAAAGTGCTTGAAGAAAAGAGCGGTCATTTAAAAATCTCTTTTTCTCTGTCTTGTTCATATTGCATCATTTCTATTCACCTGTCTTCAAGTTTATAGACTCCTCTGTCAGTATTATCTACACTAACATATGTATTATTTCTGTTTTTCTCTGGCTTCTGATTATGATATGCCTTGGTGGGTTTTAAAAAAAAATATTCCGTTTGGTGTTTGTTCAGCTTCTTGAATATGCAAGTTTATAAATTTCATGTGAAGCATATTTATAATAACTTTTAATGACCTCATCTAATTTGATTTTTTCCTGTCATTCCTGGGTCTAATTGTATTGATTGATTTTACTTCTAGTTGTAGATCGTGTTCTCCTGCCTCCTCCATGACCAGTAATTTTTGATTAGATGCCAAACATTGTGAATTTTAAATCTTTGGGTACTAGATTTTTTTTTTTTTGTCCTTCTAAGATAATGTACTTTGTATTGGCTGTAGTTGAGTTAAATATGATCATTTGGGTTCTTTTGAGGCTGGACTTTATGTCTGTTAGGGCTCTTCCAAGAGGGCTTTAGTCTCAGGCTAATTTCTTTCCACTGCTAAGGCAATACATTTCTGAGAACTCTACCCAATGTCCTAGTATTACAAAGTCTTTCTGCTGTGCCTAGTGGCAACATGAAAAATTCCCAGCTTTGTGTGGCCTTCAAGGATTATGTGGCCTTGTGCTGTTCAGTGTTTCTTTCCCTGGCCTTGGTTAGTAATACCTCATTCAGGCACGGCTCACTTCCAAGCCAAAGCCTCAGAGGTACCCTTCTGTAGATCTTGTGTCCCTCTTTTCTCTGGTACCGTGCTCCACAAAATTTAGCTGCTTTGAGCTACATTTCTCCTCAACATAGCAAGATCACTGGGCTCTGTTCAGGTTCCTCATTCCTATACTGTGGTCTGCCTGTAGGTACTAAGCTAAAGTAGTTTTAGGGCTCACCTCATTTGTTTCTCTGTGTCAGGGATCACGGTGCTTCACTGCCAGCAGTGTCTGAAAACTTATTTCATTTATTTTGTTGCTTTTCTGGTTATATAAGGTCGGAAAATAGATCCAGTCCCCTGATACTCCATCATGAATGGAAGCAGAGGTCTGGATTTGTTGTTAAGATCTTTTTTCATAGCAGAATCTTACTGGATGATTTCAAATCTAGTGCCATATGTAAATAATATATTGAAAGAGCTATGGATTAGGAACTAAAATCAGGGTCCTAATCCTTGTTCATTTAATTTTTGTGCTTCTCACAGTATGGACTTCTTTGTCATTCTACCCGTATGACTTAGAACAGTTCATTTGATTTCTCAATTTAGTTCTCATCTGTAAAAGGAGGGTTGTGAATGTTTTTTTAACACTCTGAGGCGATGTAAGGCGAGAACAAGAAAATATGTCAATTGGCCTTAGGTTGAACTATTTTCAAAGAGAAGCTAGCTTGTCATTTAAGAGTATTTATTATTTACATTCGTTTTTAGGCACCATACTGGACATACCTTTTCTGTGCACTGGGACTCTTTATCTACCAGTCACTGGATGCTATTGATGGGAAACAAGCCAGAAGAACAAATTCTTGTTCTCCTTTAGGGGAACTCTTTGACCATGGATGTGACTCTCTTTCAACAGGTAAGTTAGTGAAGGGTTTTTTTTTTTTTTCTTTTTCTCTCTCTTTTCCTCTCTTTTTGCTGATGGCTCAAAAACTAAAATGAACTGAGCTGTTCGAATGGTCACTTTTTGGGATAGGTATATATTTGGGAGCAAATTTGCACAGTGTATTTTAAAAGTATGTTCAAAAATTAATTTGGGGGGTGCCTGGGTGGCTCAGTTGGTTAAGTGACTGCCTTCGGCTCAGGTCATGATCCCGGGGAGCTCCACATTGGGCTCCCTGCCCCGCGAGAAGCCTGCTACTCCCTGTCTCACTCCCTCTGTTTGTGTTCCCTCTCTGGCTGTGTTTCTCTCTGTCAAATAAATAAAATCTTTTAAAAAATTAATTTTGTTTAGCGTACCTTATTGTGATGCCAAGGTTATGTACTTTAAAATTGTGTTTGTAAACAGTACATGGCAATTACTTCATTAATTATTTTTAATTCTTAATGGTTCTTAAACCTTGTTTCTTTCAGTATTTATGGCAGTTGGAGCTTCAATTGCTGTGCGCTTAGGAACTCATCCTGACTGGTTGTTTTTCTGCTCTTTTATTGGGATGTTCATGTTTTATTGTGCTCATTGGCAGACTTATGTTTCAGGCGTGTTGAGGTTTGGAAAGTAAGTATGTTTTTTAAGTTATACACTTTAAAATATAATTCAGTTTATTTTCACAATCTTTTCTATTTTATTTATCCGTAAGGAGGGAAAAGCTTCAATCAGGAATTTAAGTTATGGGAGCATTCATAAATGCTACACTTAAGTCTTGTAGGTATTCTGCATGTTATAAATAGATACATATTTGATAATAATTTTATTTTTTCTTCCTTTCTCCACTTTAATAGCTTACTAACCCAAACTTACATTATATAGGAGAAAGAGAAAAATAAGGGACCTGAATAATATAGAAAAAGAATATGCAGTAATTAGGTAAACAACATTTGATTTATCTAATAATAAATTTAGAATCTAAAGGTCCTGTTGGTCAAATCATCATGCACCCAAAAAGGGGCACGCATTACATCAGTCAATTACATCAGTAATTGTGAGACTCTTCAGTTGTGGTAGGCAATTGGTAAGATAATGTAAAATACCTTGAAAATGTTAGAGCTAATCATTAGATAATATGGATGCCTCTGATGCCTGTTTCTTAGACACCAGGAAATAGTGCATGAAGCAGGAGCTCAATACTCTTCCTTTTTCCTATTAGCTCCTTCTCTGCCCGATCCTTTAGGAACTATCTACCATTGACTCATTCTCAGCTCTGCCTTCTCATGTCTACTGATTCTTTTTGGCCCTTCTTTTATTGCTACATAGGAGAAATGGGTCTGAAAAAAAACCAACAACAACAAAAAAATAAAAACCTGCAAAACCTCTGATGATGATAAAAATGAGAGAAGCTCAAATCTGTGGATCGTGTAACAGAGGGAAAGCCTTAGGCAACTCATCACATTGATTCTAAATTATGGGGATAATTGCAGCTACCATCTAGCGCACCTGCATGTTTCAGGCACTATACTAAGTACTTTACATGCATTATCTCATTTATTCCTCACATTAGCCTCCATTGTACAAATGAGGCAGAGATTCTGTAACTTTCTTATACTGCTGATAAGTATAGAGCCAGGGTTAAAACTCAAGTCTATTTGATTCTAAAACCCATACTCTTTTTTTTTTTAACAGATTTATTTATTTATTTATTTATTTATTTATTTATTTATTTTAAATTTTATTTATGGGGCACCTGGGTGGCTCAGTCCTTGAGCGTCTGCCTTTGGCTCAGATCATGGTCCCAGAGTCCTGGGATCGAGCCCTCATGGGGCTCCCTGCTCGGTGGGTCTCCCTCTCTCAATCTCCCTGCTTGTGTTCCTTCTCTGTGTTTCTGTCAAATGAATAAATGAAATCTTAAAAAATAAATAAAGAAAGAAAGATTTTCTTTATTTGAGAGAGCGAGAATGAGAGAGAGCAAGCACAAGAGGGGGAAGGTCAGGAGAAGCAGGCCCCCTACAGAGCAGGGAGCTGGATGCGGGACTTGATCCTGTGAAGGCAGTCGCTCAGCCAACTGGGCTACCCAGGCACTCCCAAACCCTATACTCTTAATGACTTCTGTTCAGTTCTATGAGATCAGCAATGTGTTAGATTCTGTAGAAGGACACAGAAATGCACTTAAAAAAAAAAATCCCTGTTTTAGGGATTTTTAGTACACTGTAGTAAAGGGATGAGATAATACTTCTGTGAAACTGTTAATACAGTCCATCATCAAGTGTAAAGTAACTTACCCTAGGTTTCCATAAGCACTTTAGAAATCCTAAGTAAGGAGAAGTTCTCTGTAGACTGAATTAGCTTAAGAAAGCTTTTATGGAAAATGTGAGTCTTTAGCTGATTTCTTATCTACTGATCAAGAGTCCAAGTGTCAAAAAACCTGGCTAAAAATTCAAGGGAACTATGTGAAGTTAGGAATCTGTATCTATTTATAGATTAAGATATGCTAAAATAGAAAAATAGCTTTGCAAAATCTAATGCATTTTAATTTGCTGAACTTGCTATGGTAAACTAGAGTAATGTAATAATGCAGTGTTCTGGTTAATTATTATTATTGTTACTATTTAATGACTAACATTTTATGTTTTTGGCTTCTAACTTCATTAAAAATCTTTCTAAAATGAATTTGTTCACCCTGGCCTAGTTGTAAATTTTACACTCATTTACTTTTGATTGAGAGCCTAATGTGTGACTAGAACTAGAGATAGAAAGATGAGTTTCTTGTGGATGGACTATGCCAGACAAATTGGAGTAAAAGCACTGTAGGCAGAGCATGAGGAAAGAAAGTACTGAGGACATTAGGAAAATGACTATTCTGATTGAGTCCCCAGCAGGTAGGGCCAGGTGGAGATCCTGCCATGCTGGGGCTGGGCAGCCATTTAAAATACTAACACTGTGGGGCTCAGTCAGTTCAGCTTCTGTGTCAGACTCTTGATGGGGCTCTGCTCGTGGTCTCAAGTTTGTGAGATTGAGCCCCGCGTCGGCTCCATGCTGGATGCAGAGCCTGCTCAAGATTCTCTCTCTCCCTCTACCTCTCCTTCCCCAAATTAATTAATTAAATTAAATACTAACACTGAATGGCAGAGATCCTAGGTAGTATATTTTCTCACTTTGTCAAAGTAAAAATATCATGGAGCATTGAGTAGGATTGATGGTTTAGTTTAACATTACAAGAAGGATCTACATGGAGGACATCAACCACGGCTTTGGCAAAGCTTACAAACCATGACCGTATCAATTGTCTATTGGCTAGGATGGATTTTCTGAAAATTTGTCACTTTTCGAGAGGCTACATTTTTTTAAAATTTTAATTCCAGTATAGTTAACATATAGTGTTATATTGGTTCAGGTGTGCAATATAGTGATTCGGTAATTCTATACATTGCTTAGTGCCCATCATGAAAAGTGTATTCTTAATCCTCATCACCTACTTCACCCATCTCCCTCCCCTCACCCTCCGTCCCTCTGGTAAGCACCAGTTTGTTCTCTTTAATTAAGAGCCTGTTTTTTTGGTTTGTCTCTTTTTTACTTTGTTACTTTTTTACTTTGTTTGTTTGTTTTATTTCTTAAATTCCACATACCAGTGAAATCCTGGGTATTTGTCTTTCTCTGACTCACCTCTGTCTCTTAGCATTTTGCCCTCTAGCTCTATCCATGTTGTTACAAATGGCAAGATTGTGTGTTTTTTTTTTTTATGGCTGAGTAATATTCGTGTGTGTATGTGTGTGTGTGAGATAAGATGATATATATCATTTTTATCTGTTCATCTATTGAGAGGCTTAATTTTTTGGTATTTATATTATTGGAATACAAAAGAAAAGCAGAAATACTATTCTATTTTACTTATAGATAATTTCATTATTATATGTTTTATCTTTGAAACTATGTGGATTTAAGTGCAAATATGAATTTGTTATCTTGAATTAGATCATTTAAACTATGATACATTCATATTTTTAACTATAATTTCCAAATGTTAAAGATTTTTTTAGTAATCAGTGACATATTAATTAGTATTTTCCTTGGGCACAATGTAGGATTATAGTGCTCTCCTATAGCAAGTACCTTGTGCAATTCTATAAAGCGTGCTTAAAGCTTAATTTTAAAACCTAAACCCAAGCCCAGTGTTTACTTGTATTATATGCTGTTACTTACAAGTGAACATTTAGACTTGATGTTAATTTTCTTTTATTTCAAAAGCATGAGAATTTCCATATGGTATTAGGTTCATTTCTCAAAAAACATTAGGGTCAAGGATGAGTTTCTTCCCCTACCCTCAATCCATGGTGGACTAGTACTTGCAATTTAAAAATAGACAACAAAAATCAACTTACAAAATATAGTCCTCAATATTTCATTTAATACAACAAACACAAAATTTCTCTGTCAGATTGCCATAAAAGTTTTGAAATGCTTACTCTCAGTTTCTGTACCTGTCTCACTGCAAACTGGTGATCAACCTGGCCCACACTTTGAATAACACTGTTGTAGGTTGTCCTCCATGGAAACAGTTTGGGGATTAAGGATGTACTTGCACAATATCCCCAATATCCTTTAAAGTCTTTTTTGGATCCAAATTTTAAAAACTTGGACCCCTTATTGAGTTCTTTAAGCTTATAAATTATTATACAGAATATTCTTTGCCAAATATATTTTTCAAGCTTTAATTGTTTCTTCACAGTTCAAATGTTTGAGTATTTGGTGAGTGATTCTATTCTTTTTTATGATATCCTTTCAGCTTTTTATTTTTCCAGGCTGAGGAATCATCATTTATTTGGTTTATCCTTAAAAGGCAGAGAGGGAGAATGAAGCTTTGAGTTTAATTTAAAATCTGTCGTATGGGAGCGCCTTGGTGGTTCAGTTGGTTAAGTGTCTGCCTTCCGCTCAGGTCATGATCCCAGGGTCCTAGAATTGAGCCCCCCCGCATCAGGCTCCCTGCTCAGCAGAGAGCCTGCTTCTCTCTATCCTTCTGCCTGCCACTCTGCTTACTTGTGCTCTCTTTCTGTCTCTCTGTCAAATAAATAAATAAATAAATAAAAATCTTAAAAAAAAAATATAATCTGTGGAATGAATGATGCATTGCTCAGTCCTCATTTGGGTCATTTCGTTATTGAGAGGAAGCTTGTTTTGTTCCTACCAGCTTTTCTAGTTGCTTCTGGTCATAGTCATAACCTCAGAAAATGATGGGTAATTTAATGTAACTCTACTCTTTTTACTGGAAAAAGAAGAACATTCTGATAATGACTCATAAGTGTAGTAGGAAGAGTGCTGGCTCCGAGTCATTTTCCTATGGCAATATTCAGCTGTCCCAGTGTAGGCATGGAGCAATCATTTCAATTCCCCTCTCCAAAAAATAATTTATTAGAATAATTTATAGCTTAGACTAATAAAAGATGCTCGCTAAATGTCAGTACCTTTCTTCCTTTTTCTCTACAAAGTTCTACATATCATTATGTTTACTTTTTTCGACTAACTTGCTGCCTGTTGGTCTTGGTTTACCTGCCATTGATCTTACAAATACTGGGTATCATTTGTTATATTTTCCTTTTGTTTGTGAGTTAATGTTCAGTTCACCTTCTCCTACTAACTGCCCCCAAAGCAACTTAGTCTGGAAGTCTTTTCTTCCCTGTCTGGTTTTATTTTGTCATATAATTGTTCCATATCTTACATTTGCAGAGCAGTAAGTATTCCTCTAGCATCTAAAGACTCTAGGGCATCCAAACAGAGATGTCAAGTAGACAGACAGATAAAAAATGTGGAGCTCAGCAGAAAAAAAGATGTGGATTTGGAGATAGGGATTTTGATGTTCTTAGCCTAAGATGGTAGTCTAAGTGTAGATACAATTGTTCAGAAAATCTAAAAAGAAAAGATGAAGTTCTGGAAGTAGTAGTGTTTTAGATGTGGAAGAAGCAGCAGTCGAGGAGGGAGCCTGAGAAGAGCTTCCAGTAAGGTAGGTCAATCAGGAGAGAGCATGGAATAAATAAAAACAGAACAAAACATTTTAGGAAAGAGGGAATGATCAGCATTTTCAGTATTGCACAGAAGTTACCCAAGGTATTAACTGAAATATATCCCTTAGATTTGATAAATTGAGTCATTGTTTACCTTAAACAATTTTAGTAGAATGAGGCCAAAGATCAGACTACAGTGAATTAAGCAGCAGATAAGAAGAGAAGGAAGTTACAAGGTGGACTACTTTTCAGTTAGCCTGTTTATGGAGCAAAGGAGAAGAGGAGTCGATACCTTCAGGGAATGCGGACTAGAGACTGATGTTGGTTGTTTTCATGTTTTTTTTTTTTTAAAGAAACTTAAGTATGTTCATGAATTAGGGGAAAAATGTCTGTGGAAACCAAAAAAAACTGTAGTGACTATTAGTAACCTAATAAAGAAAGCTGTTTTAATTTTCCCCACTTTTTAGGCAAAATTCACTTGAAGTATTTTAAAATTTGTCTTAAGTCTTCTGGTTGTTTTTATATTATTATAATTTTTCCTCATTACAGGAGTAATACATGCTTATTATTTAAAAATTCAAACTTCATGGAAGTACATAATGTAGAAACTAAAATCTTCCTGTAATCTCAATGATAACCGCTCTCAGCAATTTTATGTATGCTCTACAAGCTGCCCCCCCC
>PITA01011332.1:0-67319 GCA_004023965.1 Spilogale gracilis | reverse complement strand
CCACCTAGAATCACTCAGCAGCAACCCATTTGGCTGCAGTGGCATGAAGCATCCTCAATGGTCAGGGTCAGAGCCCTGCCTACCAGCCCACCTTCACCTCTTCCATCCCCCATATCATACTGAACTGCTTGCACTTCCTCTAAGACACCAGAGCCCTCCAGCCTGGGCATCTCTGGGCCTATCCATGCTGCTCCTTGACGTGGAATGCCCTCTCCCAAACTGCGGGCCTGCCCTCATTCCTCCAAGGCTCTGCTTTGTCACCACTTCCACCAGGAAGCCTTGCCTGAAGACTCCCTTCCCAGGCTGGGTAAGCAAACCCCAGCACCAGCCCAGGCCCTTTGCTGTTCCTTCAGCTGTGCTGTTTACAAAGGTGGGAGAGAACTCAGACCCTCAGAGAGCTGGGGAGGACTCAGACCCTCTCAAGGCCAAGCCCAAGGCTTTCCCTGCATTCAGCTCACCACAGATGGCAGATACCCCACAGAGTCTAGCCCCCTGCCTGGCCTATGGAAAGACTTGAGCAGAGTTGAGCCAATTTTAATAGAACCTGCCCAGTTAGACAAAGAGAGCTGGGTTTGGGCACTTGGTTAGAACACGCTATAGTCGTAGCAACTATCCGTATCTCTCTCTCTCTCACTCACACACACACACACACCTGTGGCTCTCTTATGACCACTATATTTCAGTTATAGATGGAAACCCCTCCAGCAGCTCAGCCACCTTCTAACCAGGTTCTGCTTCATGGAAGCACACAGAAATCAGGGGGCTCCATCTCCAAGCCCAAGAAACCCCAAATGCTCTTCCTTAAACAATCCCAGAGCACCAGGTGTTACAACAGAACCCACTTCCACCACTGCTGAGCTGAGGCCGCCCTACCCACTCCTGGAGAAACCTAGCCCTTCTGTCAGCTCCCAAGGTGGAGACGGGGCGGGGGTGGAGGGGGCACCAAGCACCACACACCAGAGCCACTCAGACGGAGCAGGTGTGAGTGATGATGTGGGCCCTGCAGGCCATCCTGCAGTATGGTCCAACAGGTGACAAGCAGGCCGGCAAGGCAGGCAGGCAAGCCAAGTGAGCTACCTAAGAAGAAGCGAATGTTACGGAGGAGCCCAGACACAGCCACCGTCTGTTGTCAGGCACCGGCATCTCAGGTCAGAGTCTGAGGAAAGAGCAGGATGGCAGCAGGGGGCTGAGGTCAGATGGCAGAGCGGGACCAGGCGAGCGTGATGGTACGGAGGAAGCAGAGCAGACCTGTGGGCCCTCGGGCCTGATTCTATCACACCCACAGGGTGACCCGGGACAGCCTGATCGCTAACACCTGCACAATAGGGACAACAGCAGTGGGGGGCACAAGGAGGCTGAGCCAGTGTCTGTACCCCACCCCGTGTGCTGCAGATCCCCCTTCATAGTGAGGACAGGAGAGAAGCTGGCCCTCCCGGTAACCAGGGACTTCTGCCTCTGCCTCTCCCAGGCCCAGGGAAGAGTCCAGGGTGCTCCTGCATACACCACCCCCCAGCCCCCGCGTCCCCCAAGCCAGGGCCTTGCTGCTATCAGGATGGTGTGTGGGCTTCACACACTGTCCCCAGCTGTCAGTGGGGAGTCCCTGGGTGGTGCCCGCAGGATTGTTCTGTGAACCATGCTTGCAGAGAAACCCCATGGCAACTGGCTTGCCTAAACCAAATGTGACATTCTTAATGACCCCCAAAGGGGAGGCAGCCAGGGAGACTTCGGAAAGAAGCAAAGGGAGCAGCTTCTCGCAAATTCAAATACCCAGGCCCAGCGCCCCTGCTGAGCACATCAGAGAGAAGGGAAACCACATGGACCAGGCAGGCAGCGGGTCAGTCAGGCCTGAGGGGCAGTGCAGGCTGGGGAGGAAGCAGAGGCCAGGGTGGGGTGGGCAGCAGAGGGTGAGTGTGCTTCCAGGTCCTCAAAGGACCAAGCCCTGTGCCCTGCACTTGGCCTTCAGTTAATACCAATCGTTAAGTGTGCTCACACGTGCAGTGTCAGCCCGTCCCAGCCCTTCTCGGAGACAGGGAGCTGCAGGTAGAGGTATAGAGACAAGTCAGACACATGTGTAAGTGTAGACACAAGCATACACTGGACACAGCCACTGACAGGCATCTGCATACAGAGGTACAGAGGGACACAAACAGGTTCAGTCTTAATCCTCACTGCAACCCTGTAAGAGAACAGGTGCTCCATTTTACAGAGAAGGACACAGGGCTGGCAGTGAGCCTGGCCCACCCCCAGCAGTGACTCCGGGAGGTTGGCCCCCAGCAAAGACCTAGGAAAGACACCTCAGGGAGCAGCCTGCGTGGCCCAGGGACAGATTGAGGCAGTCACCACCGCTCTGTCACCATAGAAGACTCCTGGACCAGATAGCCTGCTCTCCCCTGCCTTTTTCCCAGGTTTGAAGAAACCACCTTGGTCTCCACAAGGTACCAGCTTCATCCCACAAGTGAGACCACAGCAGCTGAGCGGGAGTTGGCAGCAGCCATGCCCTCCACAAAGGGCAGGGAGGGAATGCTTCTCAGCAGCTCAGCATCTGCTTAGGATCCTGGAATCAGATCAAAAGGCACAGGATGAAATCCCAGCCATGCCAGGCATCCACGATGTGACCGAGTTACCTGACGTCTAACCTCGCTTCCCTGTCTGTGCGGCGGGGCCGACAGCAGCCGCTCTGCCACACGGCGGAACAACGGAGCCCTCTGCTCGGGGCCTGGCACCCCACGAATGCTCCGTCGATGTTGCCTGCTCTCCCTGTGACTGGAAAGCAGTCAGTGTCCATGTGGAGAGCCAGAGCGGGAGAAATTAGGCCCCTGGGAGCCCCTCCCCAGCAGGAAGGCCCTGGGACTAAAGAGTCCCAGGCCCTGGGCCACAGACATGGCCACATGGGTTAGCAGAGCAGAGCAGAGTGGGGGCTCCTGGAAGCCATGCTCCCCTACCCTCGGGAATCCCTCAGGCCAGTGGGGGAAGAGGACACATGACACTTCACTCCCGCTGGTTCAGTGGGGCCTTGGGGAGCAGGACTGAGTTACCGCGCTGCCCAGGGACTAGAAGGCTCCACAGAGCAGGACCCTAGAGGCTGAGAAGCTGGGATCCAGAAGGATATTTGGGACAGGCCGGCATGCCTGGGGCGCAGGAGGCACTGCAGCGAGGAAAGAAGGCCAGACGGGAGGTAGACGGGCCACACCAGAAGCTGGAACTAGAATGGGCCACCAAATTCTCCCAGCTCTTCCTCAAGGGCTGGGCCGGGCCATTCACTGATTTACCCCTAACTGACAAGCCAGCGCCCAGCTCAGAGCAAGAGATCGTTAAGGGCGAGTCCAGAGCACTGTGGTTGGCCCCAAGTAATTGATCACTGATTAAAGGGCAACGGCTATTGTTTTATTAACAAGTGCTTTGGGCAACAGAGAAAAAGATGCAAACAAATGACTCCTTGGTGGTTCAGATTGGCTGTGTGAACTATGCCAGGACCAAACGGGAGCAGGCTCAATAGTAGGCTAGCTCGTCCTGAGGACACGATGATCAGGCAGAGCTACGACACTTCAGGGACCCCCAGCCTCTGACCACAACCAGCTGGGCCATCAGAGAAACCGCGGGACAGAGCCGGCCAACCCCATCTGCAGAGCCCGCCCCAGCAGGCTGGTGACCCCTCCTGGTTGGCCCGGCACAGCCGGCTGTCCCCGTTGTCAGGCGTGATTGTTAATAGCACCAGCTTTCATTTTCTTCAGTTTCTGGGTTGGGGTACTATCTGGCGTGATCAAGCTCACTTCCGAGCCACAGGCATTTAGCTCAGAAGTCCGTTGCCCTGGGATTTTCTGAGGTTACCCAGACACCCAAGGCAGAGGGCAGCTGCATTCCAGACCCACAGGGGATGCGTACAGACTCCAGAAAATTCCTCCACAGAACCCCACTGATGCGTGGCCCTGAACTTTTGGGGTCACAGCCTCCAGCTCTGACATCTACCCCGTACAGGCTCAGGGCTGACCTGTCTGCCGTGACTGCTCCAGCCCTGCCAGGGCCAGTGTCCTGGTTGCTCAGTCACACCATTGCCTCCTGGAAAAGGCCCCCGAGGCTGTGCTCTCGGCAGCCTGAAGTTGCCGCACTGGGCCCAGGTCAGAATCTCACAGCCGCCCTGCCAGCCACAAACACCAGGAGACCTCAATGTCTCCTGAACAATAACCCCCTCAACTGAAAAGACCGGGCAGAGCCTGCCAAGAACGTGCTCCAGGAGGTTGAGAGAGCCCACCGTCTCCAGTTAGGACTTCACAAGGATAACAATGGTGCCTTTCCTTCGAAGAGTGTGTGTCATTTATGTATCTGAGGAAGGAGGTTCTCTCCAGCAACATTCAGCTCAAGACAGGGGTCAGAGGCCTCTGAGGGAGGCTTTCTGGGGCACTGTTGTCCCAGGATGCCATCACCACTCCCTTGAGAAACTTGCTCCAATCGCCTCAGAAACTGGAAACCAGGTCAAGCCTCAGGAGGACCCAGAAGTCCTGGCCCTTCGGGGACCTCAGGAGAAAAGCACCTCCACTGTATTATATTACCACCTCCCCAAGATGGCACCTCCAGGTTCCCTCTCAAATTCCCCTGCAACCATGACCACCCTGAGCCCCAAGATGGCAGCATACAAATGACCAGGTCCCCTCGCCAGGGCCTTTCTCAAAGAGCCATGACCAACAGGCTGTGCTGAAACCAGGACGCCCCGCTCAGCCTGCCGCCCCGCCCGGCAGCAGGAGCTGGCCCACACACCCCTGGCATCGCATATGTCTTTCCCAGCTCAGATGGGCACAAAAACATGCCCTGCCCCACACCTTTGCTCACGCCGGGCCCCAAGGGCCCACCTTCACTAGAACTACAAGCTTCCCAATTGAACTCATCAGTCTGTGTCACTCAAGGTCAGCAGACAGAGAAGCCATGCTGACTGGGAGAGGTACGATCCATGAGGCCGAAAGCATCCTCTACTCTCAAACTGTCTGAGAAAGATCAATCAGTCCCCAGGAACATAAGCCCCAGCCCTTGAGAAACAGACCTCCTGAAGCAGCTGTGTGAGCAAGACAGGAAGGTCTCATGAGACCACTGCTAGCATCATCATCACTTACATATGAATCCCTGATAAAGAGAACATTAGCAAGTCGAACCATCCAGAATTTACAATCCCCTCACTCCTCTTGTTGCCCTTAGTGATTCAGCACAGACCAAAATCAAGCCCCTACCTCAGCCTCTTCCATCCTGCTTCTATAGACCCAGGCCCACCCAGAGCCCGGTCTCTGAACTGTTGCTGGCTTCATCTCTCTAGGGACAATTCTGATTCCCTCAGTTTCTTGCTGACCGAGCTCTGCTGGCTCCTACAGGGCCATCCCCTGCCCAGTCTCCTGTCCCCTACTGCCTTCTGCAGGACCGTATGCCTCTACCCTCAGTCCGAGGCCTCTGGTGCGCTGGCCCCCTCCCTTACTCAGTGGTGGCCCACCCCAACCACAGGGCCGCTTGTCCTCCTTGAATGGTTCACAGATGGGCTGGGCTTAGCCAACACAATACCCCAGAGCCTGTAGTGAGACCCTGGACCCCAAAGACCAGAGAAGCTGGAGCACCCGGTGATCATCTTTGTCGCCACATGGCGAGGGCATTCCTGACAGTTAAGACAGTTGAGAGGTGAGGTGGGACACACGGAAAGAGTGAGGAGGAGAAAGCAAGGGTTTTAAGGATAATATTTAACCACTGGATTCAGCCAAACCTGAAGGCTGACCTATCCTGGAACCACCCAGTCTTTAAGTTCCAAAAACTTCACTTTTTCATTGACACCAGTTTAACTTGGATTTCTGTCACTTATAACTAAAATAGTCCTGATAAGTACACCTTCCCATGACTCCAGAAGGAAGTGGACTCCATGACAGATAAATAAGTAATTATTCCGAACTGGATGCCTGATACAATGAAGGGAAATTGCAAAGGTTCTTGGGAGCACTGCAGAGGGAGCATACACTCTGTCTGACAGCTTTGGGGTACTCCACAACATCCAAGTATCTCCCTTTTTTCTTTTTTTTTTTAAGATTTTATTTATTTTTGAGAGAGAGAGCAGGAGGAGGAGAAGAGGGAGAACATCAAGCAGACTCCATGCTGAACACAGAGCCCAATGTAGGGCTGGACCTCAGGACCCCAAGATCATGACCTGAGCTAAAACCAAAGGTCAGGTGCTTAACCGATAAGAGTTATCTCTTAGATAACAAAGTTATCTCTTACAGGATATTCCAGGTAAGGGAACAGCAAAGACAAAGCATGAAAAGCCTCACTGTGTCAGGGAAACAAGAAGTTGTATCATGGGGTGAAGCAAGAGGCAGTCGTGGGAAGCACCAATACTTCACTTCATAAACAGTAGAGAGAAAACTTGCTATCACACCGCACTCCATCCCTGAAGCCCAAGCCAGAGAGAGCAGCCCTGGAAAGAAAGCACCCCAGGGAGGGCAGTGAGATCCTGACCGTCCAGTTCCTAATCCAACAGGACACAGGAAAGAGCAACAAAGGTGCCAGTCCCGAAGCATCGCACAGGACCTGAGAGCTCATGACATCATGCGAGTCCCAGCCCCCTGCTCCCAGCAGCTCAGAGCCCACCAGGAATATGAACGCTCCGGGCCATGCACATAAGGCTCAGTGACAACCCAGCAAAGAGCACAGGTGCAGGGAGGGTAGGAAGCGAGGCACAGGAGTCTCTAGGTCCACAACCCACACAGGCCGCCAGATTGGCAGGAACTGAGAACCCAGGTCCCCACTCCGAGGCCCCACATACTCTACAGCCCCTGGCTGGGCCCAAGGGCTGGCCCGGAGACAGCATCAGACGCTAGCTGGAGGAAGGGGAGCTGAGGAGCCCAAGACAGCATGAGTCACCCCCAGGGAAGGCACAGGCTGAACTGAAGACCAGGCCTCCCCACACAGCACCAGCTCACCCCACAGCGGCCTGCTCAGCACTAGCCCTACCTCACCCCAGGGACACATGACAATAATCCCACTCTCCCTTTGGGCCTTTGTGGGGGCCATCCTCCTCCAGGAAGCCCTCCTGACACTCCCTCATGGGTAAGAGACTGTTCTGGGCTGCCCTTTGTGACCTCAGCACCTGTGCTCATCTCCACTGCGATGGGAATCAACAAAGTCCTGAGTTTCTGCTTCCATGTCCATCACCCCTCCAGACAGATCTCCATGGGAACAAAGATGGCATCCAGCTCATCCCCACATGTGGAGCAAAGTACTGTTCAATAATGCCAGCGCCACCCCCTGGGCCCATAAAGTATAGCCATGGCACATCCTGCGGTCCTTCGGGTGAGGGCAGGTGGCCACAGTCCAACACACAGGCCCTGATGCGGGGGTGAGCATGCTGATTGATGGAGAAGACCCAGGGCAGTGACCCCACCGGGGCCCCACAACTCTAAGGACTCAAACCCAGACCAGTCCTACCACCTCCCATTCACTGTCATCATCACCTGGGGTCTGGGCTGCCAACCCTGGAAGCCAGAGCAGAGAGGGGTGCTGTGGGACCCACACACTCCAAGGGGGGCCTCTGGCTTCCCCTGCGCAGACACCCCTCAGTCTGCTGGCAGGTGCAGGGGAAGCAGAGCTGCAGGTGAAGGAAGCTGATGCCCAGCACACTCAGGGGCACCACGCCCCCAGACTCTGCGCCCAGCCTTGCTGCGGGGACAGGAACGCATCCACGGGCCCCAAGCCGCACAGAGCTCTCGTCTGCTCACCCACAAGCTCCATTTCTGGGTCTGTCAGGACTGACGGCAGCCAATATGCAGGAGGGTGATAGAGGGGCAAGGAAAATGCGTTCCCGGGTCGCCCTGCAGCCACACGCCCCAGGGAAGCATCAACATCTAGGAAGAAAGGCTCTGTTCTCACAACAGCAGAGCCACTGCGTTTGCAGGTCAGCTCATGTTGAGGGCTCAGGGATGCCTCGGCCATGGGCTCCTCCTTGGGCCTCAAGAGAAACCTGCTGCCCCAGGGACTGAGAGGGAGCCTATCTGTGCCCACGGCCATCTCTTCACCCCGCTCCATCCTTCATCTCCTGGGGGACGCGGTGTTTCTGTGAGTGCGTGTGAGGGGGCACGTGTGTGCTGTGTGTGAGCGAGTGTGGCTGTGTGAGTGTGTGGGAGCATGGGTGTATGTGAGTGTGGGCATGAGTGTGGGTGTGTGAGTATGGGTGTGTACAAGAGGCAGACCGGGATGGACAAATGGACTTCGTGAAAGAGAGCACACAGGGCCTGGGCTCTAAGGAAGTTACAGACCTAAGTGCCCCAGTGGCCTGGCCACGAACCGTCACTGCTGCAGGGCGGAAGCCGCTCCGGCTCCTGGCACGATGCTCAGTCCAGAACGGTATCCAGCAGTCGTGGGAAGGTCCTTGAAGCCCAGATTCCCCTACATACCCAGCCTCCAGTACAGACTTGCAGGCACAGCCCCCCTTCAGGGCTGCCGCAGGCCCCTGGGGCGCACACACAGGTACCAGCGGGCAGGGAGGAGGAGCAGCCCCCACCTCCCCCCAAGTCCTGCATGGACCCCCAACAGGCAGGCACCCCCAAGGCCTTGGTGCCCTGGCCCCACAGCCGCCCCCACAGGCTTGCTCTCAAAGCCCCACAGGAACTTTTCAGAGCCAAATGCCTGGGGAATCGGGGAGGGCATAAAAGAAGAGCCATTGGATTTGATTACTTGGCTTTGCCAAACAAAGCCATTTACATGTTAAAGACTTTTTCTTTTATTGTTATTATTCTGTATATTACACTTCAAACAAAAGCCCCAAACTAGTGCTCCGAGCAAAACCCTTCTGTATTTTCCACCAAGGAAGCTGTTGTTCACAGCTGCAGGCCCCAGGTTCAGGGGTGTGGCCCCATGGGAGTGGGGACAGCGAGTATTCACAGTGTAGAAAGGTTGGCAATAAGAACTCCATCTTTGGCCTTCCATCGTGTTCATGTTTGCTCAACGACTTCCCTTAGGACTCCACGCTCTGGGACCCTTGGAGATTAACAGACGTATCCTAGAAATGCCAGGAGAGGGCTTTGCTTTGGCTTCCTGGGAATCTGCTAGAGATAACACTCTTTCCCCTTCCTGATGCACACGTGCTGCCATAAGATCTGATTAAAGCTTTCAGTCAGGGGCATGCAAGCCCTCTGAGGTGCACACGCCTCACTGCAGTGCCCTTCGGTGTGTCCCTTCACTCTGTGAAATCTGTGAGCTAAGGACTGGATTTTGTGGAGAAATAATTATGCAGCTGCTGCAGATCGTCCTCGGCCCCATCTCCCCTGTCCATAAATGACCCTGAATAAAACTCCATGTAAATTGTAAGGAGGGACCTGCTCTGTTCTCCGGTCTCAATGTGCCCTCGCAGTTTGGGAGAGACTTTTCCATCTCTCCCTCACCTTCTCCCAAACCCGCACCCACATCGAGCTTGCAGAATGAAGACGCTGCCCTCAGGAGGAGATCCTCACTAGCCATGCAGAAGGTGGGACACGCCTGGGCAGTGCAAGGATGCAGGTGGGATGGAAGGTATTCATTCATCCTTCATTCATCCCACAAACATCAGCAGCATGTACGCTGGTCCGGGCACTGTGCTGGGACCAGGCGGTTCACACTGGATGAACTCTGATGCCCCAGACCTGCACTATAGTCGAGACAATGGAAAACGATCGAGTTGATTATAGATTTATTGTTGATCCCAGTCATGGGTCAAACAAAATCAGAGAAGGGCATCTTGTAAGCCAATAGTAGAGGAGCACTGAAAGGAGGCTAGGGAACCCTCCCTGAGGGGATACTTGAGCAAAGGCGAGGCAGGCGAAGCAGGAGCCTTCCAAGCTCTGGGAAGAACAGGTCGGACAGAGGCCCTGGGCGAGACACACCTGGTGCTCCAGGGCAGCGAAGAGCAGTGTAGCTGGAGGCAGTGCACCAGGGAGCCTGCAAGAGCAGGGCAGGGGTGGAGAGGCAGAGCTGCACGGGGCCTGGCCGCACCATCACCAGCGTTTGCCCGGCGAGATGGGAAACCAGTAGGCGTTTTGATCAGAGGAGTGGGGAAATGTGAGCTGTACATGCCAGCATCATTCTGGCTGCTGCTGTGTTGCACGCAGACTAAGGGGTGAAGAAGCCGGGAGGCCACTCTGAGAATCCAGGTGAGAGACAGTGATGGCTCAGAGCCGAGCCGCAGCAGTGGGGCGGTAAGTGGCAGCAGCGGGAAGCATGGGTGGCCAGGGCACGAGGAAAAGAGGAGAGTGAGGGGGACCCCAAAGGATGCACCTGAGCACTGGAACAATGAGCAGATGGTGAGGATCCAGGATCCTGCCTGAGCTGAAGAACAGGCTTGGCTGGGGACCTGAGCCTCGAGAAGCCTATTGGCCACCCAAGTAGACAACCGAGCCGTCTAAGTGGCAAAAGAGGCTGGAGTTAAGGACAGAGGCCCGTGCAGTAGAATACTTATGAGTCACGGGCATATACATGGTATTTAAAGGCACAAGAAGAGTCCAGTTTACCAGGGAAGGGAGTGTAATTGGAGAAGAAAGACGTTCAAGATCTGAGGTGTGGGACACCACAACGTGTAGCGGTCAGGGGGATGAGAAGGACCCAGCAGTAGAACCAGAAAGGTGGTCAGAGAGCTGAGAGAAGGCAGCCTGCTTTTCTGAGGCCAGTAGAAAGGGGCAGCACAGTATCAGGAGTCCCCCATGCTGCCAGTGGGTCAGGGAAGAGGAAGACTGAGGTGATGGGTCACTGGAGAACAAGACGTGGACATCTCTAGGAGCAGTCCTGCCAGCATCCTGAGGTCAGGCCCTGACTGTGGGATTCAGGAGCAAGTGGAGGAAAGGCACTGGAGGCTAAGTTACAGATCCGCAGTAAAGGGATAGGCAATGGGGCAGTAAGGGAGAGGTAGCGGGGTCAGGCAAGGAACTTCCTGGGGCACAAGACAGCCCAACCTCCTGGTGAGCTAATGGGAATGATGCACACTTCATGAAGGAGAAAAGGGACAGCTGCCAGTGTAGGGCCTTGATTGAGGCAGGGGACCTAGTGCCAAGGGGAGGGGCTCCTCAGGCGGGGGCATGGTCATCAGAGGAACCCAGAGCACTGCCCAGAGCACAGACTGCTAGGGGCGCTGATATGGCAGTGAGCACGGGATGATTCTATTCCTTGGGCTTCTCTTTCCTCAATGAAATATATAGGAAACAGGTCTTCTGTCAGTGGGGGGTGGGCAGCGCACAGGAGAGAAAAGGTGTTTGAGGATTTGCAAAGGGAAGAGAAAAAAAGTCAAGCACAATGGCAGAGTGAATGCACTAGAGAGACACACTGTGATGCAGCTGGCATGCACAGGTGTCCCTTGAAGCTGGGACGGGTGAGACTGGTCAGCACGGATGTCCATACCAGAAGCAGCTGCATAGGGCTTTGCCCAGTGATGACATCACATTGGAGCTTGTCTTGTTCATCTGTATCCCTCGTACCGAACAACATTCTACAGGCACTCACCAAATGTTTGAGAGAACGATCAGGGAGGGAGATACGCCAATAAGACGTATACTGTGCCCACCCGGCACCAAAGCCAAAGAGGTCTGGGAAGTATCCTGTTCGTCTGGACCATGGAGGGCAATTTCGATCAGTGGATTCCAAGGTCACCTCCCCCATTTCTCCTGCAGACTGTGCTTCTGATTCCTGGCTCCTCCTGTTTCCAGGGAGGTTCATGGAGCTGGGTTGGCTTGCCCTGGCAAGCCTTACTGGGCACCAGGAGGCCTACCCAGTGCCCACCTCACCAGTCACACGTTAATCCCAGAGCCTTCCACACCACAGCCAGCAGCCACAGCCTGTCCTCCCCACCCTGTATACTCCTCGGGACGGCTGAGAACCCACATTCAGTCCCCATGGTTCACCATTAATTTCGATCATTGGCAAAACTCTTCAGCAAGAGGGGAAAATACTTCTGATAAAATATAAGCAAAGCCACGGGAAGTAAAATGGATCACCACTGAGGTTATAGCTGTGCACATCTGTTTGCAGATAAGTTCTAGAAGGAGCCATAAAAAAAATTAAAATCATTTGCCTGTTAAAATGGTGAGATTGTGGGGCATCTGGGTGACTCAGTCATTAAGCATCTGCCTTCAGCTCAGGTCATGATCCCAGGGTGCTGGGATCGTGCCCCTCATCGTTTCTCCCTCTTCCACTCCCCATGCGTGTGTTTCCTCTCTGTTTCTGTCAAATAAATAAATAAAATAAAATTTTTAAAAAGGTGAGATTGTGGGTTACTACCTTGAATTCTGCAATTGTTATTACTATCTAGGTCACACAATAAATAAAAAAGCATAATTTGAATTATTCTACTACTATATTCTAGACAGGCATAAATCTAAAATAAAACAAAAGGAGATCCCATTCACAGAAGCAACAAAGAATATAGCTATTTAAAGATAAACATAATAAGAGATGTGTATGACCTACTAAAGAAAACTAGCAAACTTTACTGGGAGTTATAAAAGATAAATTTGAATTTGATTTGAATAACTACAGAAAATAACCATTCCCAGCTCAATGACTTTGTTATAAAAATGTCAATTTTCCAAAAAGTTAATTTATAAATTTAATTCAATCTACATCAAAATCTCAAAAGGATTTCCTAAAGGAATTAAATAAAATTATTATGAAATCATTTTGAAAATAAACAGATGAGAATATTAAAGAAAATTCTGTAAAGGAAAAAAATGAGAGGAAACTAGACATAAAAATATATTATAAAGCAATAAGAATTAAAGTACCATATAACTGGCACAGATACAGAAATATGGACCTGAATTTTAAAATCCAGAAATAGACCTAACTGTACATAATAACGTAATGCATCACCAAGTGGGCATCACCTAACAAAGGAGAAAGAAATTCTCGATCAATAAACTGTGCTGTGATAACTGGAAAGTTTCAAGGAAAAGTAATTAATTCAGAAACACACTTTACCGTTCGCACCAAAAAATAAGCCCTGGCGGGACTAAAGAGGCAAATGGAGAAGTCAAGTGAAAAAAAATTAGCGGAAAATAACTGATCTGTTCACACTGATAAAAGGAAGTAGCCCAACAAAGTAACAGATTCAACATCATAAAATTACAAAAGCTTTGTAGAAAAGGAACAAGATAACTAAAATTAAAATAGTCCTAGAAAAATATTTGGGACACCGTCTCAGGCCAAGTGTTGACAGTGCTGTAATAGGAAGAGTTCACACAAATCACACAAATCGGCATGAAAACTTGGAGACGCCAACAGATGAGTGGGCTGGACAGAAATGCACGCAAGGACATCGCCAAGGTAAACACACGTAAGGAGAAAGGCTCCAGCTCGCTGGTGATCAAATGGGAAGTCATTTCACATTCATTAAAATAGCAATAAAGAACAACAAAGGTATGTCAGGGCAGCACCAAATACTTGTTGCGTTGGAGTAAAATTGATGGGGAAACGGTCCTTCCTGAAAACAACACAGCATCGTGACTCCAAGTACCATGAACACGCCCATACTCTCAGACCCAATAATCTCACTTTTCCTGAGAACACAGGAGGAATAGAGCAACTTCAAGATGGTCAGCACGGCCAATGTCTCACACCCAGGAACCAGAAACAATCTCAGCAAGCAAAGCCTCTCACAAAAGGGCATTTTAAATTAATTCAAGAGCATCCACTTAACTGGCCAATGTAGACAGCCCCTGAGATGATAATTGGGAAAACTGTAGTTACAGTGAAAAGTGTTTACAGTATAATAAAGAAAGCTATGACCAACACTACAGTCATGTTATGATTACAAATATGCCTAAGGACCAAGGGCTGGAAGGGAATATAGAAAATGAATATAGACTTAGGTAGGGGGCTTGGTTCTTTTACTCCCATTCCAGTGTAATAGTATTTCTGTGTGTTACGTAAAACTTGGACACAGGAATCTCTTTGGCTAGGAGGTCAGCCTTACCTGACATTTGTCCCTGAGCTCCAAAAACCAAGGGCTGGGACTCAGGGGTCATGGTGTCCCCGGGGCCCCTCAGGTCCGGCCTACCTAAGCTCCATGGGAGCTCCACACCTCTGCCATGCTTTACCTGGGCTGCCTGAAACACCCTTCCCGACTCCCTGGAAAAATTCCATCTTTAGGATTCATCCTAAAACATGCTCCGTGAACCTTCTTCAGCAGGCTCCCTGTACCATATACAGACTCTGCTTCACAGCACCTACAATTATCCCGGACACAGAGCTGCTCCTGCTTGGCCTGGGGGGCCTCCTTCAGGGCAGTGATTCCATCTAGTCTGCCTTCAGAGGCCCAGCACTGAGCTCCACCAGGCACAGAGGGGACATCAGCAAAGGGCCACTCATCTTTCAAGCATCGCAAGCCTCCAACTTTATACCAAGCCCCAAAGGGCACACAGAAAAGTACACAGAAGGAAGGAACAGCACCCTACCTTCTAGAAGATCACAAACTAGCTAGAAAGGAAAGGCAGCTCACATCTGTGAGGCACTGTGGGGTAATGTCCATGCTTTATTCCACGACCTCCTCATCGGACCCTGTAAGGGAGAAACTCACCGCTCCACAGCTCGGGGAGGTAAAGTCACACACAGCCAGGAAGTGAACCCAAGTCTGTTGATCCAAAGCTTATGCCTTTGCCCTCCAACCTTACTCAGCCTACCTGTCCCGCAGTTGACCTACAGAACAGGGACTGGCTTTCCACATGAGCAAGAAGAATCCAGTAACATTTTACTAATGTAGATCGTGAGGGCTTAGCAGAAAGCCAGCAGACTCTCCACAGTGTGTCCCTGCCGCCCACCAAAGCCCGGGCTGAGGCCACCAACTACGCTCCCTGCCCCAGAGAAACTGCTTTTCACTGACATCCAGAGCATCAGTGGCCATCCCAACTAGATGATGGAACAGACCTATAGGCTGGAGATAGTCCTGAGGGCAAGAAATGCTGGTACCACTAACTCACCTCTGCCTAGGTTGGTTAAGTTTCTGCTGGACCCAGCCAGATAGGATACGTAGTGGGTTCAACAGTCTCCCCTTAAAAGGTCATGTTTACTGCAACCTCAGAATATAACCTATTTTTGGAAACAGAGTATTTGTAGATGTAATTAGTTAAGAAGAGGTCATACTGGATTCAGGTGGGCCCTAAATCCTTATATGGCCCAGGGTCTTCATGAGAAGAAGAGAGTACACTCAGAAACTCAGGAAGGGAAGGTCTCATGACAATGGAGGCAGAGACCAGAAGGATGCATCTACCAGCCATGGAATGCCATGGGCTGCTGGAGGCCGCCAGAAGCTAGGAAAAGAGAGGCAAGGAAGGATTCTTCCCTCAAGCCTTCAGAGGGAGCACAGCCCTGCTGGCATCTCGATTTCCAGACTTCTAGCCTCCAACACTAGGAGAAGAACACATTTCTGTTATTTTAAGCCACCCAGTTTATGGCAAATAGATATGGCAGCTCTAGGAAGGTGGAATAGGATAGCACCCGAGCCCACCTGGAAACAGCCTTTCTTCATACACAGTTCTCTAGAGGCTCCAGCCCCTGGCCAGGTCCTACCCTGAAGCCACACAGACCAGCTGCTTCAAAGTCCCACCAGGGCCATCAAACACCTATGAAACTGTAGTGATTTGGGGTGATGCCTCTGAGGCTCTGGGACTCCAAGCAAAGGATTTTCCTGGGCTCCACCACAGGGGAGCCAACCACTGCCCCTGAGCCCCAAACCCCCCTCCCACCTCCACCTGGGCAATGGGCTTAGACCACAGCATGGATGGGGCCCAGGAGGTCTGTGCCAGGAGGAGAAGACAGGAGAAGACAAACTCACAGCATCATGGGGCACAAGGAGAGCAGGAGCTTTGGAAGCAGGTGGACTGAGTTCAAATTCCACTTCTATCGGTTACAGCTGACGGTCTTGGAAAACCCACTGAAACTGGGGGATCGTGCAAGAGCGGGACACATGGCATTCCTGCTGTCCTCTATTGCCACTCCATTCTGTAGAGTGGGACCTGGAGGGTCTGCGCACCCTCCAAGGAAGGTGAGCGGAATAAATCCTAATTTGAAAAGTAAAACAAACCCTACACCCACAAGGGCAGAAAAGAGGCAGCTGAGCCAGTCTGCCATGGAGGCCAAAACACAGGTCACAGAGAAGCTCGGGGGACCCAGGGGCTGAGATGCCCCAGCGTGGCTATGCTGCTGGGGCCCTAGTCGACTCTGGCACAGGGCAGCTCGCTGACTTTCTGCTTCAGGTTGCACTGGAGAAAAACCCAAAATCAATCAGCCCCATCTATCTGTATCTGCCAGTGACACCCTTCATTTCCATTCATTTTCCTTCCTGTTGTGCTAATGGTGTGTGGCTAAGCCACTGTATAAAAGAAGATATAAAATTATACAGCATTATCTTTCCCCTGAGCCTGAGCACATGTGCTTTTCTTTCCAGCTCTGATGACTCTTTGGAGAAGGGAGTGGACACAAATCTGACCCAGATTTAGACCCATTTCTCAAGGAGCCACTGGTCCAACAGATGGGCCCTCAGACACACAGCACCATTCTAACCTGTATCCCCACTTTCCCAAGGAAAGGAGCAGCAGGGGCCCCAAAGGAACAGTAGGTTCCTGGGAAGGAGAGAACTAGCACATCAGCCTCTGGTCTTACCTTGCCTCTGGGCAGTGCTGCCTAAACCACTGGCACCACTTGTCCCTTGGATTGACAGTCATCACTAGTAACCGACGCCAGTGTCCCCATCCACAATCAGGCTCTGCACCCTTCCTGAGGTCTCAGTACTCCTCGAGGAGCTGCTGTTCGTTCAACAGCGTGAACCCATTCTGAAGTCTTTTGCTGTTCTGGACCCGAAGCAGCCTCTTAAGGCATCAAGGCTGCCCTCACACCCCCAAAAATGGGCTTCCAACTCCTGAAGTCATGCACCCTGACTGATCCCAACTCCACTTCGTTGCCCTGTTGAAAACCTCACCTCTCCCTACATAGCTTTCTTTGAACTTTCACTTCTCTCCCAGCACCTAGGATGGACCATGACCAGCTAGGGTCCCAGCAGTGCCTGGGACCAAGTTATTCCCTGGGACTTGCTCCACAGAGACAAACACACCTCCTTGGGAAACACAAGCAAAAGGGGCAGGCCCTCACTCTGCACAGACATTTCTGTGGGTGAGGAGATGCAGACAAAAAGAGGAACCAAGGAAGCTGAGATGTCCCTCAGGGTCTGAGAAGTACTCCAGATTCTCTTTTATGAGTGAAAACTTCTAGTACCTCTTTCAGAATCTTATGCAACTAATGAATCCTCCCCACCTCCGCAGATGTGCGCACTCACATCCAACAGCACTTACCTACTACTCCAAGTGGTCAAGGGCACTTTGATACCCAACCCTGAGTCCCACTGCAAGGTGTTTTTACGTACCTCTTGATAAGATAAAATATAAAGTATGCACAGTGCCCAGTGATGTATTCTCATGGCAAAGGTCTTATGTGGACTACACTCACCTCTAGACCTAACTTCCAGTTTCTAGGAAGTACAGGGGGTAGATGAACAAATGAAATGACACCATGAAGAAGCAACCAGCTAGAGGCAGAAGAAACATTCTACAGAACAACTTAAGAGTTTGCTGAGAATTTGTTACAGAGTTCATTAAAGACCAATTCTTGATCTAGAGGGTGTGAGTCTGAGCCCCCACATCAAGTGTAGAGACTGCTTAAATAAATTAACACACAAACAAGGGGTGCCTGGGTGGCTCAGTCGTTAAGTGGCTGCCTTCAGCTCAGGTCATGATTCCAGAGTCCTGGGTTCAAGACCCACACCAGGCTCCCTGCTCAGCAGGAAGCCTGATCCCCTCTCTTACTCCCCCTGCTTGTGTTCCCTCTCTGGCTGTGTTTCTCTCTGTCAAATAAATAAAATATTTAAAAAGAAAAAAAATTGTTATTATCCCACTAGGCATGATAATGGTGTTGTGATTATGTAGGAAAATGCCCTTAAATTTTTAGGGGTATGTACTTAAGTATTTAGGAGTGAAATGTCATGATGTCTGTAATTTACTTTAAAATATTTCAAAAAGAAAATAAATAAAGCAGGGGCACCTGGGTGGCTCGGTTGGTTAAGTGGCTGCTTTCAGCTCAGGTCATGATCCTGGAGACCCAGGATCAAGTCCCACATCAGGATTCCTGCTCGGCAGGAAGCCTGCTTCTCCCTCTCTCAGTCCCTCTGCTTGTATTCCCTCTCTGGCTGTGTTTCTCTCTGTCAAATAAATAAACAAAAATCTTAAAAAAAAAAAAAAGAAAGAAAGAAAGCAGGTACACAGCAAAACAGCAACAACTGTTAAATCTAGGTGGTGGCTATGTGGGTGCCCATTATACTATGCTAATACTTCTCCATGTGTATGAAAAATTTGTATAATAAAAACTAGAAATGATCTTTACTTCATTAAAGAGATTTCTCTAAACAAAAAGTACAGTACTGTGCAGGTAGCGCACACTTGGGTGATTTCCCTTCTTGGCACGGATTAGGCTCAGCAGGTGGGCGGTGAATGGGGAAGGGAAAGGCAACAGGCAAGCATGTGTTTCCTGAGCACCTACTATGCACTAGGGACAAGAGTAGTTGGTATTTGTTTCCCTCATTTATCTTCACATCACCTCCACATGGTTAGTATTCTTAGTCCCATTTTACAGATAAGGAAACTAGCTAGCTGCCCACTGGACCCGGTATCACCCACCTCACATAGCTGGTGGGAACTGGGGTCAGGATTTCAGCAACAGCCCCTGTCCTCCCCACCTCATTCCACACACTTTCAGAAGCTTCACCTGGACTCCCTTCTGGTCACTGCAGTGCAGCCAGGAGAGGCAACAAGTCTGGCCCTGAGTCGTTCCTACCTACACCGGTGCCTCTGTGGATACTGACTCCTAGCCCCAAATCTACACCGTGTCTCCTGATTAATTGACTTCATGGCTGCTGACCTTTCAAAGACCCACCAAATTTTCTCTTTTTAGTCTCAGATCATTACTTCTTCTTACACTACCCTTTCCATCTCCAGCCTTCCCTCTGGCTGGATGTTCACACAGGTAGCCATTGGCTATGCTATGGGAAGATACAATGTTAAGTGTTCTCAACCCCTCTTCCCCAGCAGTCTGGGAGAGCCCCTGACCCTGAAACTGACCTTCCCTGCTCTCACTTCCCTCAGAAGATGCACTGAGAGGGTCCCCAGGGCCCAGCTCACAGCTCACTCCACTCCCCTTTTCTGTACAGCCTATCTGGCCTGACTCCTCAGTAACCTGCTTCAAAATGCACTAAGACAAAAGGAGGGCATAAGCAGGGACTGATTAAGATGAGGAAGACATCAGCAGAAAGAATTCTTCGTCCCTTCCTACACTTGAACTCGAGCTTCATGTGCCCTCTCCTTGGCATTTGGTTCCTCTTTTCCATACCCTTGGTTCTGCTGCTAAAGTCCCATAGAGGGTTCCACCTGCTCCTGGACCCCTGATATGGACCCAGCAGGCATGTACTGAGTGAGCCCCGCAGAGCTCTGCCTACTTCCCCCAGCCCAGATGGCATGACAGGTACCAGAGCTGCAGGCAGAGGCCCCCAAAGGTAGGAAGAAAAACTTGGAGGAGGCTAACACTGCCTGGCCATGCCGCATCTGTGGTCTTGGTATCCAGCTCTCCTGGGAAATACAATCCATTGTCTTCAGTCGGCAGACAGGAAAAACAAAAAAGGGATGAGAGGTCTTGTTGTCATTGCCAAGAATGCGGGGAGGCAGAGATCGGAATCCAGACTGGCAGACTGAAAATCCACACACTTTCCAGGGTCGGGGGTAGGGTACCCTCACACCAGAAACTCTGGGATCTACACATGGGCTACAGGAGCATTTTTAAGCCACTGGATGGCATTGTCCCTGTCTGTGATGACAACTTTTGTGTGTCAACTTGGCCAGGCCATGGTACCCGCTTATTATGTCAAACACACGAGTCCACATGTTGCTATAAAGGTATTGTTTAGATGTGACTAGCATTTAAATCAGTAGACTTTCACTCAGAGAAAGACAATTATCATATGATTTCCTCATATGTGGAATTTAAGAAACAACACAGAGGATCATAAGGGCAGAGAGGAAAAAATAAAACAAGATGAAACCAGAGAGGGAGACAAACCATAAGAGACTCTTAATCATAGGAAACTAACTGAGGGTTGCTGGAGGGGAGGTGGGTGGGGGATGGGGTAACTGGGTGATGAGCATTAAGGAGGGCACATGATGTGTTATATATGTTTATATATAGCATTGGGTGTTACATATGATTGATGAATCACTTCTCTCTACATCTGAAACTAATAATACATTATATGTTGACTAATCGAATTTAAATTAAAAATTAAATATTTAAAAAATAAAATAAATAAATCAGGAGACTTTGAATAAAGCAAATTATCTTCCATATTATTGGTGGGCCTCATCTAATCAGTTTAAGGCCTTAAGATAAAAGACAGTGAGGTCTTTCCAAAGCTTCAGACTTGAGTCTACCTTCAGATCCAAGACTGCTATATCATCTCACCCCTGGGTCTCTAGCCTGCTGGTCTATTCTGAATATTTTGGATTTGCCAGCACCCACAATCCCATGAGCCAGTTCCTTAAAATAAATCTCTCTCCCACTCTCCCTTGCTCTACCTCTAATTGTCTTTCTCTGTCTCTGTCTCTGTATCACACTCAACAGACGATGAGAAGAGAGAGAGAAATATGCATGCTTATTGGTTCTGTTCCTCTGGAGAACCCTGATTATATACCACCTCCTGGAAAAGAAGTCATTCCTCAAGATCCTGCCACTGGTCAGGAGTATGGGGATGCTGAAGGGCAAGCAGAGAAGCAGAGCCTGTGTCTGCCCACATGTGTGCCCCATAAACCGTTCTTTATTTCTCTTAAAGTGACTGGAAAGTGGCATGGCTAAAGATTGATCTTGGCTTTATGATTGTATAAAACTCAAAAGAGCTGTTAGTTTATAACCACAGGGTTCTCAGACCTCCCTCTCCACCCCTCATTCTTTCCTGCCCTCAGAAGCAATAGAACATCTAGTCTCTATATCAGAGGCTCTGAAGGCTGTAAGAGCAGAAGTAGAAGGGGGAGTGCCCCTCTACTTCCTACAGAGGAAGAGCACCTCTGCACAGATAAGTTCCTCTGTTCATCCTCTCCAAGCAGAGAAGAGGGTGGGGGCTTTCAGTAGTCCTGGCATCAGCTCCCAGAAACTATGGGAATTGGGAATTCCAGGGAGATCTTCCCTCAACGCCAGACCACTATGGCTGTCCTGGAGACTTTATAAAGGAGGATCATACAATGTCTTGGATGCTCCAGGAAAGGAGGGCTGAGACTTCCACTAAGCACTTTCTATATTTTGTCTCTAATCTTCACAACAGCTCTATAAAGTAAGCAACATTGTCCTCATTTACTTTTGAGGAACAAGCCTCTACAAGAACTATCACAAGCTCCCTTTCCAAAGACCTTGTAACAAGATGGTAGGAAGCCAGGTTTTTTTTTTTTAAAGATTTTATTTATTTTGACAGAGAGAAACGCAGCCAGAGAGGGAACACAAGCAAGGGGAGTGAGAGAGGGAGAAGCAGGCTTCCTGCCGAGCAGGGAGCCTGATGTGGGACTCGATCCCGGGTCTCCGGGATCATGACCTGAGCCGAAGGCAGTCGCCCAACCAACTGAGCCACCCAGGCGCCCCAGGAAGCCAGGTTTATAAGTTAATGTTTTGACTTCAAAATGCATGCTCTTCCAGCCCAAATATTTCTACCAACACTTGGGCATGATCAGTGTCCCAACATTTACCCTGACCACATTTTAAAATGATTCTTCCTCAGATATGCCCCAGTGAAGGAAGATGCCAACTCCACCTGTCATGTGAATGTAGAGAAGAGGAAATGCCTTCAGGGATCATCCCATTTAGACCCTTTCAGCAAGTCTTTAGATAACCTGGGATCCTAACTTCTACTTCAAAGCTTGAAAGGAAGCATGCTCCACCCAGGAGGCCCAGCTGGGGGCCTCTCCTGCTATACAGCCCAGACCCCAGCTGACCCCTCCCCTGGCCCTGAACCCCACAAGATCTGTGAGTGTTAACAAGCCCTGGTGGTTTGCCTAGGGTTCTTGTGAGCCAAGACCAATCGAAAAAGCTCTTTGCTTGAGCAACCTTCCCCGGTCACCATCCTCTGATTTAAAATAGCCCCTATTCATATTTGGCACTCCCTATCTGCTTCTAGGAGACTTCCAAATCCCAGGGAAAGAAAGAGGTGCTATCTAGAAACTCCCAAATATAAACTTGTGATAATCTGGGCTCAGAAGACAAAGGGTCTCCTAGATGGTAAGACCCTCTGTATCTGGGCTCTGTTCCCCTCATTTTCTCTCTCTCCTGCCCTTGCCTTGAGTCTGGATCCCAGAAGCCAATTGCTAAAGCAATGAAGAAAAGAAGGCAGGAAGGCAGGAAGGCAGGAAGACAGGAAGGCAGGAAGGCAGGAAGGCAGGAAGGCAGGAAGGCAGGAAGGCAGGAAGGCAGGAAGGAAGGAAGGAAGGAAGGAAGGAAAGGAGATAGGAAGGGAGGGAGGGAGGGAAGGGAGGAAGAAAGTGAGCCACACTGTTTCTATGGTCAGGGTGTGGGGTGTTCTCAGATTTGAGCCTCCTGAATGTAAACATGGACTAAAGGATCATTTTCACTGTCCCCAGCTGTGGAGGCTAATTTTTATGTGTCGCTTTGGCCAGGCCATGGTGGCTCACTGTTTGGTCAAGCACTAGTCTAGATGTTGGAGCAACAGAGAGGGACAGGGAGGAAGGAGGTCCATTTCCCACACCAGAAGACAAGGACCTCCCCTGACGCAGAGTTCCAAAGTCCTAAAGACATGTAACATAAAGAGATCCAGGGTCCCCTAACAGTAAAAGTCCCAGAGAGCGGGCAGACCACCCAGGCTGAACTGTAGCCTAAGGTGTACCTCAGAAGTGCTCTAGATTACAAGGCTGCCCTGGAGCTATCCATGGTGCTGAAGTGTGATTTGATGAGCCTGAGGGTGGGAAGAAATGTTCTTTAACCCCACACCTTGCTGCCACCTTGGTGTGAATTCTGCTGTCCAGAATTCAGGCACCAGGTGCCCTCACTTCCTGCCACCCCGCCTTTCTTGTGTACTCTCCCCAAACACCCACCTTTCCTCAGCTGGACCCTGCCCCAGAAGCAGCTTATCTTAAGCTTCCATGGATTCATGAACTGAAGCTACCTCTGAGTGACCAGCTGGGTTCCTCACCCCCCCAGACCTGAACTAGGGCCCACCATACTTTGGGGTGAGGCCCTGACACTTGGCAGTGACCCCAGAATCACTCCCAGAATCTGTGGGTATTTGGTTCAAGCGGGCTACTTCTCCTAGACATTCTGTCAAGTTGGGGAGTCTACACCAAAATATATTAGTGGAATAGGAACACAAAACACCCAACCTCAAGTAATAAATCCTCCTACAGGGTGTGTGGATCAAAAGAGAAATCTGCTGGAAACAGAAAAGGTATTAAGTTCTATAGCAAGTATATGAAATTTCCTTGGTTAGAGGGATTCTAAACATATAATTATTTCATTCTTTATGTTTGGAAATAGCCCATATTTTATGTTAATAGGATGATGATACAGTAAATTAGTGGATTTAGGAGGACTTGTCTTAGAACTTAGGATTTATAAAGTCATAGAAGAGATAAGGGGTGGGAAGCTGCAGAGCAGTAATTTTCTTGAGACCACAAGAGTGAGGTGGGCCCTAAACACAGCTGGATTGACAACGTGAAAAAAGAGGAACAGCTGATACTGAAACCTGCAGCCCCAAAAGGGGCCCCTCCTCACGTTAATGAGTGATAATTAACAAAGCCATAGTAAGTGAAGTAACCAATACCATTTAGTCATCCAAAAACTACCCTGGGGAGCTACAAGGAAGGAGTTTGGAGGTGTCAAGTAACAAAGATCACCACGGTGATCCCTGGAGGAATCAACTAAGCCTGTGTTCTAGAGAGTTCTGGGCATGGTACCTGTCATGTCCATGTGGGCATGGTTTTAACCAGGGTAAAGAATCAGAGATATCCACACTACATCAACTCTTCTATCCGCAGTACCCCTACCTGCAAGGAATGCTGGACTGGAGAGGGCAGCATTTGTTCCCTTGGCAACTCTTATAAAAGGCTTGAATTATCAGCATTGTAGCCTCTGGCCTCCATCGTTAGTGCCATCAAAGAATCCACCCAAGGGAAGTCCAATAAGTGGAATGGAATCAATATCCTTCCTTCCGAAACATATCAGTACGATTTGCACATAAAGGTTGCAATGAGGGGCATGAGGGGCACCTGGGTGTCTCAGTTGGTTAAGTGACTGTCTTCGGCTCAGGTCATGATCCCGGAGACCCCAGACTGAGCCCCACATCGGGCTCCCTGCTCGGCAGGAAGCCTGCTTCTCCCTCTCTCACTCCCCCTGCTTGTGTTCCCTCTCTGGCTGTGTTTCTCTCTGTCAAATAAATAAAATCTTCAAAAAAAAAAAAAAAAGTTGCACTGAAATTCCTCCTGCAAAGCCCCCTTCCTGAGAGAGACCATGCTTCCCATGCGTCTTTGAAGCCAGTTCCTCAATGAGCTCAGCCTCTAAAACCCTGCCCTTCATCCCACGCCTGTAATATGCACAAATCCACAACTGAGTCAGCTCCACTCTATCTCTCCACCCCTACCTTCTGAAAACTCACAGCCAGTTGTGTTCAAGCCCACTTTCACCACCCCCAGGTCCCAGCTGGCTGGCCTGAGGCTACCTGCCAGGGTCAGAGCCTCAGCTCTACCATTGGAACTGCTTCAGGTTGCTTCTATTATCACCCAAGCCAGAACCCAGTGCACACAAGCAGTGCCCCCCCATCCTCCTCTCCTGATGGCACCACCCTGACTCAGAGCAATTCAGTGGCAGCCCTCACTGCCTCCTCTCCCCATCCTCAAGCCAAGATCCTTCTAACCAGGCCCACACCACTAATGAATTCTCACCTCATACAGACATAGCCCAATGCCCCAGATCTTCCAGGCCCTGCCCAACATGCTTCTTAGGACAGAGCCACAGGGATTCTGCATGTACTTGGCCTTGGCACCTTCTGCCAAGCACTCTCACTGGGGCCAGCATCTGCAGTGTGTGTTTCCCAGGCTCCGTATGGGGCACAGTGGTAGGAACAGGGCTCCATCTGCTCATAGCCCATGCCTGACCCCACCAAGGAGCCGTGAGTCCCCAGGACCCCAATCACAGTTTGATGTATCAGCCAGCCCTGCTCTTTCAGGGAACCAGCATTCAAGTGATGTGCAGAGGGGTACATATGGGTCCAGAATCCATGTTTCCCACCACCTAGTTTGTGGTTTCTATAAAGAGGCTGGAAATTCCAGAAGAGGTCATTGATCCCACTCAGACCCAGCCAGACACACCTGCTGCCCTTCTGTCATCTTGTCCCAGAAACTCCACTTGCACTCCAGTTGGCTAGAGCCTGAAATGTCCCCACATTTATTTTTAGAGCTTCCAAAAAGCCAAAGTCAGGGGAATGTACAACTTGGCCCTCTTTGTTAATAGTGTGCGGCGGTCTGCAGAGTCATAGCCTGCTACTTCTGAGCCCAGATCTCTCCGTCCCAGACAGCAGAGGCTTCAGGAAGGAGAGCATGATAGATTTCCAGCCAATCCATCCTAAAAGAGCCTCATGGCTCAAGATGGAGAAGGAGGAGCAAAAGAAGGAGGCAGGGAAAAGGAAAAGGAAGGCACAGCAGCAAAGGAGGAAGAAGAAGAGGGTTAGGAGGGACAGACCAGTATTTTGTGAGCATCTCCTCTGTGCTAGCCAGGAGCTAAGACATCATGTATCGCTATCTTGTTCACCCCCAAGAGCCTGTTAGGTATTATTCCCTGTTTACCAATGAGGAAACCAAGGCTAAGAGAGGCTAAGAAATGTCCTTGAAATCACAGGAAGTTAAGTGCAAACTCAGACTGTCTAGTGTGAAAGCCATCCTCGCTCTACCATATCATGCAGTTTCCAAGAGGGAGTGAGAGAAAACCCTGAGACAGCTGGCAGAGCTGGTCATATCTGATGGGGTCACCCAAAGGTTTGTTCCCATAATGTTCCATTGTATCATGCATAGGGCGTGACCCCCCCTTTCATAACCAAACTTCTCTCCATCAAAGTCTAAGGGTGTTACTGGTTCCCATACAGACCTCTCCTCTCCAGCCAGGCAGGGCAAATACCTAGGCCACACCTTTCTAATTCAACGCTAGAAAGGTGTCAGAGGCTTCCCCGCTCTTGAGAACACTGGGCCATCAGAGTGAAAAAATACACCATGATCTATCTCTTTCTCTCCCTCTACCCCATTCTCCCTCTCTCTCCCTGTCTCTTCACCCCTCCAGCTGAGCTCAGGTTCAGAAGCTAAGTCAAAAACCCACTAGCAGCACTATACCCACTATTTTAATTAGTTTTAAAACTCAAGGGTCTCCAGTTCTGAGGGTCCCCAATGACTCAGCCCAGGGTGCCTTCCCCACAGGAACGGACATAGGGAGCCCAGAGCCTCCCTTGGGGCTGGCCTCCACTTCCCAGCACTTGTAATTTGCGCAAAGTGCCTCCTGGCTGAGCGCCAGCACACAAGCTCTTTCTGCTGATAGTGGCACTTTGGTAAAGCTCAGCCGGCCTTGGCTACCGTGAAGTTAAATGTGGATGAAAACAAAGCAAAGCTATCTCCAAATGTTTCCAGGTGGTTTAGCTCCATCAAGCCCAGATGACATCAGAATCATTTCACTTTCAAAACAGAAATTTCCCCAACCTAGAGAAATGCCTTTCCAGAGGAGTGCTGAACAGGGAATGGAAGAAAAATACTTCGCCACCCCCCCGCACCCCGCCACCCTAAGTACGCTGCCCCTTTCTCCGCTGGAGCTCATGACAAGAGCACCCACTGGTCCCCTACCAAGAAGCAGATTCACACTCTACTAGCTAGCCTAGGGGAAGGCATTGCTTTCCTTTCCCTCCCAGCTGCTCCTCTGGAGAGGATCTTCTCTCAGTCCGCCTCGGGCATTGCATTCAGAGGCTGTGGTCCTGCCTCTCCACAGACCATAGGAGGGGGGCTGGCTCAGACCTCGGACACCAAGGGCCAGGCTCAGCTCTGAGGGAGGGAGATGGAAAGAGCTGGCCAGCTCTGCAACCTGGACAAGATGCTTCCCCTTTCTGAGCCTGGAGGGCACTGTGGGTCACATGTCACAAAGTGAACAGGGAGACTGATCTTTTTGTAAATGGTAAAGTGCTGTCAGGGCTGCCACACCCTGGGGGGCACTGTGAACAGTGACCACAGTGACCAGTGCCCAGGGATGCACCCCCTACATTAGGGGTGTGGCAATAAATCCCGGTGACAACATGAGCAGTGGCCTGCCCGCACTGGCATCCCATTCAGAGGAACCGTGGGGCCTCCAAGCAGCTCCACAGAACAGGAAACCCAGACGAAGGATGCCAAAGTCAAGGCTCTTTCCCCAGTACCGCCAGGAGCCATAGCAATAGTACAAGACAAGCCATGGGCTCAGCTGCAGCAGGGGCTCCTGGGCTGATGGAGAGACCAGAGACTGGGCAGACCCAGGAAGAGGCACTTCCTGTGCAGGGAACCAGGGCTGAGGCTGGGCAGTGTGGGGAGGCCACCAGGACCTGGGGCCTAGCACACTCTCTTTAACACCCCTGCCATTGCTAAGACAGTGATTATCCTGACAGCAGCCATCGCTCAGTGCTAACCACACACCAGGCTTCTCACACGCACTTTCTCAGGCCATCCTCATGACAGCCATGAGATGCTAACAGATGAGGACACAGAGGTTCTAAGAGGCTCCACAATGCCTCAAGACACTCAGCCACTAGATGGTGCGGCCAGAATCAGAACCCAGGTCCTCCCGCCTTGTTCAGCTCTTGGGTGAGTGTACAAATACTTGTGTAATGATCAGAGGACTCTCCAAGCCTCTGGAGTTCCCTGCTCAGGTCTTCTGTCCCCGAGTCTCACGGTGTGCAGAGAAGCGCTAAGAGCTGCCTTAGAGCCTGGGTCCCTAGGTCACCAAGGCAGGGAGATCTCTCTGCTAGAAGTGCACTGCAGCAGGACCTGGCCCCGGAGGTAATGATCCCACCCATCCCACACCTCCCACACTTACCCAGGCTCCCATCACCACATCCAGGCCCCCAGTCCAGGTTCTAGGCCCCAGAACCTCAGTGCCAAAGCCCAGGAAATTCCCAGGACAGGTACAGCCTGCTCCTGGCTGGGCCACAGATGAGAGCTGGGCTGTCCCCCAGCCGGGGTGTCTGCTAACCGCTGCATCCTCAGCCCCCAGACTCGCGTTCCTGGTGGCTGGCTCCCTGATGGACAGCTGGGCCTGCCAGCACTTGTTGTTTCTGCTAAACTTGCTGCTATTACAACAAAACCCCTGTATTTCTTGCAAACAATTTTCCCCTTTGCAATCTCATAAATTAATTCCCTCCTTTCAAGCTGACTGGTTTCCTGCTAATCTAACCACTAACCTATCACCATTCGTAAACTAAATGATCTGTAAACATTCTCACATCTCTAGCCTAATGCACTGAAATTACTTTTCTGTTTTTCCTACTTTCTCTTTTTTTGTTAATGCCAGCTCAGATCCAGCGTCCTCTCTCCTTCCTCCCAAACATGGGGTCTTCCTGCTCTTTGCTCCTGAGGCTCCATTCCTCACCCCTTGGGCTCTTCCACCATGAGGTGGCACTGGCTATTGCAGCTGGTGCCCAGGGTCTAAATGATGAGGACTCCTCAGGCCTGCAAACATGACCTGGAGGTGGCTCCGAGACTAGGGCTCCTCCCATCCTCGGGTGCCTATGTCCAATGGTCATCTGTTTCCCCAACCCCTCAAGATGGGATTGGCTGGGAAGACATCAGAGGAAACCATAAGCTGGCCCATAGACAGGGGCAAGGAAGTTTATAGGAGTTCAGAGGCCATCTCCTGCCAAGCCTGGGAAGTCCTGACAGAGTGCCCTTGGCATGGAGGGGTCAGTGGGCTGCAAGAAGCACCTACTGAAGACCCCCGAGGAGGTAATACCGCTGATGGTAGTACCGCTTATGAAGCTGCTTGGACCACTATGCCCACAATCTCTCCTGCCACCACTTCCCCAGCTATGCCAGCTGCCAAGTTCTCTGTGCTTAATGGGAATATGCTGTTGGCCATTCCATAGTCCTGCCCTGTCCCCAAGACCCGGTATAGGAGCATCAGAAAGGCCATGCATGCATGGAGCCCAGACAGAGGACCCAGAGCCCCATGGTTGAGCTGACAAGTCCCTGTCTGTTCGCTCCATAGGGAGCACCCCCACCTCCTGCCTCAGCCTACAGACAGGGCTCCGCACCCAATCTGTCCTCCCAGGACTGATCTCCCACCCCAGACCCACTGCTGATCTGATTGATCCCACTATGGTGTCTCTAGCTCAGAGCCGCCAGCCTCTGTCGGGCCTCCAGGCTCTGCCTGTGTCACACAGCATGACCTTGAGCTAGTCACGCACTCCCTCAACTCCGTCTCCTCTTCTGTGGGGCCAATACCTCCTCAGCCATCATGAGGATGAAATGGGCAATGTATGCGAAGTGTAGAGTACCTGATTCCAATTCCAGAAAACAAAGGTCATGCCCTCCCCTCAGCTTTTGTCCTGCAGGCCCCATGACACAGCTCTCACCTTGTCGCCGGCGCCAGGCACAGCCACATCCCAGCCAGAGTCTCCAGACTCCAGACGACCACACCCACCAAGGAAGGATGGCCGAGGCCACAGGGAAGAGAGACTTACAGGGCGGGAACATGTGGATGGCTAGGGAGGGGTGCAGGGCTACTTTCCCTCATATGTCTGAGGCTGAACAACTCCTCCCAGAACCCCTAAAGCCCCTCTGGGTCCCACAAGGAGCCTTGACTTTCGCATATCTGGCTGCAGCTTAATTTTATATTCTTTATTATTTATTTCTATTATTTAGTCTCATCACACACCCAATCTACCCAGAAATCCATCATCCCACACCCACTAACCACCCACCTGTAGATCCATGCATCCACTCACCCTGCTCTTCATCCACCCATCTTCTGACTCACCTGCACTTATACCCTTACCTATCCATCTTCTCCTTCAGTCATTCTTATATATCTCCCTCTAATCATCCAGTCATCTACCTATCTGTACCCCATCAATCCACCCAGCCATCCCCATCCTCTAATCCATCCATCCATCCACCCATCCAACTTCAATCCCAATCAGCTCCCCCATCTACACATCTTTCCACCAACCAACCACCTGCCCAGCTAGGTGGCCATGAACTCAATTAACCATTCATCCACACATAAACATATAGATCTACTACCTTTCTAAATGGCATCTATCAACTCTATCCACTCATCCACCTAACCCCCATCTACCCATCCATCCATCTACACATCCACCCATTCACCATTATCCACCCACCTACACATCCAGCCAACCTCCATTCCCCAGTTCTTCTCCTAAGACTGAACAAATATGCACTAGAATGCAACATGGGGAGTTAGCAATGCCCACAGGCTCCGCCCATGGCAACCCTGTCCACTCTGGTCAATACTGAGAACCTCTACTCAGTCAACACTCCTCACAACCATGACACACTGCACTCTTAGAAGTCTTCTCTGATCCCCCAGCATATCCCCTAGGATCACACTGGGCTTACTCTGCATCCTATCTGCACACTCTCATAAGCCAGGACTGCCAGCTGCTTCGTGTCGTGGACTTTGTAGCCCTGATTTGCAAGAGAGTCCGATCATACGTCACTGCCCCTCCAGTCTCCAGAGCTGTGTGGCCACAGATGGCAGGCAAGCCTGGCCCAAGGCTCTGCATACTCCTGAAACCAAGTGAAAGAAACTTTCCCCAACACTGAACCCAGAGGACCCTAAAAACTGCCCCCAACCAAGCCAGAAGAGCACAGGCAAGACCTTCACGTTTGGTAGGGCTGGACCCTGTAGAAGACAGGCACACAGAATCCAGCCTAGAATGAACCACCAATGAGTGTGTGAAACCCAAGTGCTCCTGGACACCAGCCTGGCTGGTGCTCCAAGGTCATCTTTAGGGCATTGCTCATACACGTGCAATCGCCCCACTACCAACCTATTCTTCCTCCAGATAAGGAGCCTGTCTTGGTCTTTGGGAGCTTTCTCTGAGGCAGGGACAGGCTGGAGTTCAGAACACCCTACTCCAAACCAGCTCCTCACACTATAGTGTGCACAGAACCACAAGAACCTCCTTGGCAAAAATTCCAGGTTCTTCCCCAAGAGACTTAATGGGATTGGTGGGCGCAGGGAGCTGGTGATTCCAAGACCCGTGGTCCCCAGTTCACTGAAGAACTATACATCTAAATCCCATCAGAAGAGAACTGCCTGAGTCCTCAGCCTCACCTCCATGCAGAAGGCAGACCTCTACCTGTCACCCCCACAACAAAGCCCCCCATGGGCACCAGCACCCGTCCCCTCGCCGGGTTCTCGGTCAGGGCCTTAGGGCTCAGTTCAAGTGTGCACTGCTGCCCCTTTGTGCTGATTTCTCGTTCCATGATTCGGAACACTAAGCTTACAGCTCACTGCTCAGGCCAGGCTGTGCCTTGTCTGCAGTGCTCTCAGACCCCTGAATCCTGAACCTTCTCCACCCAGGCCTGCATGCTCCTGCCTGGGGGCCTGGCCTACCCACAGGCCCCCCACACCAACCGGGAACAAGAGAACCTCTGCAGAAGACAGGGATGCAGTGAACGTGTGCCCTGTGGTCTGAGAGCTTCTCCCAGTGTTATGAATGACCCAAGGAGAAAGCACTTGTAGAAATTATGACAAATAGCTTGACAGTGTTTTCAATTACCCACAATTACATCTCACCTTCTGAAAATGGGTTCTCCACACTGCCATTTTTCTCAGGGTACCCATCTGGCATTCTCACACCCTGCCTCCGCTGGGATGGCAAGGAAAGGCGAGCAGGCCACAGGCATCAGGAGCTCTGCACCTGGTGATCTCAGCCAGTGCTCCTGGCCGGGTCACGAGCACAAGTGGGCTCCCTTCCTGGGCTCGGCCATAGGGAGAAGAAGGCTAAGTGATACCTCCTAGGTAGCATCCATTCAGTTCATACAATCTGAAAGGCCAGGCTGGGCTTCCCAGTGAAAAGAAAGGGCCCCAAGTGCTTAGCACACCTCATCCCATTGCGGCCTGCTCTTCAACACACTGAAAAGGCTGCAGCCCACCTCAACATAGGCAGGTACTAGCACTGACTCAGTACCTGAGTACTGGTCCAAACGCAACCGCTCAGCCCCCACTGCTGTGGGCCCCAGGGCCCACTCTACAAGGGTGAAGAACCTGAGGACAGACGTCTCTTCAACGGACACCCCCAGACCTTCTGGTGGTCTTAGCCTCCTTCCAGCTTATCCTCCAGCAAGGTGCTCCAGCCTCTCTCTTGGCCATGAGGGACTCAGCCTTTCACTATTCTGTTAATAGATTCTGACCCCTCTCTCTAGCTATTCCCATTATTCCTCAGCAAATGTAGAGGGCTGGGGCTCCCCATAGTGCCATGCCCACTATTAAGAGTCAGCACAGTAAGGCATCAATAGGTCTCTCAAGGAAAGAGAGGCAAGGAGCAAGGGCTTTGGGCCCAAGGACACACTAAAGCTAAGCAGCCAGCCCCCAAGCTGTCCACCACAGTCCCTCTCCATTATGGAACAAGGCTGACCCCAAAACCCATGTCTCATTCTGGCTTTAATTTTACACATTTCACTCACTTAATTTGCACACAGTCACAGCCCCAGCTGCCACACAGAAGCTGTGCCAGGGCTGGAAAATACCTCCTCTGTCCCCAGTCAAGCTCTGTGTTCTGCTTCCATGATGACTTCAAGGCCCCTGCCCTCCACCTGCCAGGACCGGCCACACCCAGGGCTCCCAGGCTGGTGAGTTGTGGGGAAGCTCACATTTTTTGCTCCCTCCTACTGTGAAAATCTGACTTCCAATATCCTAGGGGTATCTGGGGAGACTGTCCCTAGAGAACCCAAACCAGGCCAGGCCTAGCATCCTCCCTGTCCATCCCCTTCTCAGGCACATCTGAGCCAAGAGGCTGGGTCTGAGGTCAAGGGAAGAAGAAGACAGTTTGAGAGAGAAAAGAACACGCTCTTCCTGCGGCCTTATCATGGATAAACAACTTGCTAAACATTCTCATTCACTCAACTTATTCATTCATTCAACTGGGCACCTACTGTGTACCAAGCATTTGGATTCATCTGAGAACCAAACGTTTAGAATTCTAGCCTCATGGAGTTTGCATTCTGAAAGGAAAGAGGGTGTAAAAAATAAATAAGTCAATACCCATATATAGAATAGGGTGTTACAGGTGGTAAGTTCCATGGAAAAAAATCAGGGAAAAGGAAATAGGGACTGGGGAATGGGTTTTAATTGAAAATAGAGGGTTAGGGTAGCTCTCCCTGAGAAGGTGATATGTCAGCAAATACTTAGAGAAGATGGAAAGAGAAACCCTGTGAGCAAGGGTCTTGAAGAAGGCATTGCAGGCACAAGAAACAGGAAGTGCAAAGGCCCTGAGGCTGAACCATGCCTGGTGCTTGAGGAGCAAGGAGGAGGCTAGTGTGACTGGAATGAAGGGAACATAGGGAAAAGGGGTAATGGGACGAGATCATGAGAACCTCATGGGCTTGAACTCCAAAGGAAATGGAGGGAACTTTGGCAGGCTGCAAGCAGAGCAATAACATTATCTGCCTTTGGGTTTTTTGTTTTGTTTTGTTTTGTCTTAAGGTATTTCTATTTAAGTAATATACTTGAATACCAGCATGTGCTGGCTGGAAGAAGAACTAAAGTTTGAACTAATTTTCCCCCAGGATATAAGGACTGGGTTCAGGGTTACTGATCACGACTCTGATGTCAATCACATTCTCAATCTGTTTTGAGGATGACTTTTTTTTAACTGAAGCACAGCTGACATACGTTGTATTATTTTCAGGTATACAACACAGAAATTCAACAATTCTGCACATTATATAATGCCTACCGTAAAGTGTAGCCACCATCTGTCACCATAGGAAGTTATTACATTATTATTCACTACATCCCCTGTGCTTTTCATCCCATGACTCATTCATTCTATAACTAGAAGTCTGTACCTCTTGATCCCCTTTACCTAACTCGCCCATCCTCCCTTCCTTCCCTCTGGCAGCCATCAGCTTGTTCGCTGTACTTATAATTCTGTTTCCGTATCTGCCTTTGTTTTTAAAGGCTCTCTATAACAAGTAGGCTGAGAAGAAAAGCCCAGAGATCAGACAGAAATACCAACCTCACCAAAACTCAGCACAGACCAGGGAGGATTGCAATAACAGGGGCCGAGTCTCAGAGAGGTTAAGTAGCTGACCCCCAATCATTCAGCCAGAATCACAGAGCCAGGAATCCAATCTGGGTCCCCAGCTTGTTGCCTCCGGGACCCCTGCAAAGGCTCTGCCTCCTGCACCTGGCCGGCCCAGCCCCGCATATTCCCAGGGGCAGCCCCTGCACTAGGTGGGAGGGAACATGATGCCTGAATGAGCCAAGTTCCACTGTCCCTTCCAGGTCTGCTCTGGGTGAGCCCCGGGAGTGAGGAGTGGGAGCATATGGTTCTCCCTCCCTTCACCACTTGTTCTGTCCCCACCAAGGTCCTGTGGGCCTCCGACGGCCCTCACCAATCCCCTCAATCGCATGAATAAAGCATCCAACCTGCCAAGGGGCACTCCCTGGACCTATGACTCTGGACAAGGAGCCTCCATTTCCCCATCTATACAATGGTCATGAAAACAGCTCCCTCAGAGGATTCTTGAGTCTGGGAGGCAAAAAGTCTTGGGGCCTGCCGAGTTGCTGACGAGGACAGTGACTGTGGCAAAGACGCTGCAGACAGCTTTCAGGGGCACCTGCTGGGCCTGGTGCCCCGGATGCTACAGGTTTTACCCTCCCCTCCCCCCGACCCAGGGTCAGACATCAAAGCATGAACTGCAGTGAGAAGTAGCTATACCAGGAGCCCCCTCATTCAATCAGTACAGAAGCAGCAGTGAGCAAGCAACCGCTGTCACCATCCCCACCCACGGCCTAGGCACAGGACTTCTCAGGGCCACCCCTCACACCTGGGCCCCAGGACCCACGTGCCAATACGTCCAGCAGGCGCAGAAGGAACAGAGCAGGCAGCACGATCAAACTCAATGTATAGATTACTGTAAAGCAAGTTTATGAGCACAAACTTTCAGACCAACCCTGCAGAACGAAATTTCATTTCAGTTGGCTCTGGCTCTGAGATGAATCACTAAGCAAATGAGGATGGCAGAGTCTCCAGGAAAAGCCCTTCTTTCTGCACAGGAACGAAGAGAGATTCCCAGGCCACCTCCTGTGGGAGCACTGTTGATTGCCTAAACAGGGGCTGGGGAGGGAAGGGGGCGAGGGTTCTCCACCTGGAAGAGGGACAGAATGGGCATTGTAAAACACACACTGACAACATGGATGAACCCTGAAAACACACTAAATGAATAAACTGGTCACAAAAGGACAAATACTGTATGATTCCACTTACATGAGGCACCTGGGGTAGTCAAGAATCAGACATTAGAATGGCAGTTACCACGGGCTGCAGGAAAGGTGAATGGGAAGCTATTTATTGGGTGCAAAAATTATGATGACCCTCTGAGGAGTCTATCTTAGGAAAATACCAATCTTCCTTGACTCATATGATAGGGTCCTATCCCAATAAACCCATTTTAAGTTGAAAATACATTTAATACACCTAACCTACCAAACATCATAGCTTAGCCTAGCCTACCTTAAACACACTCAGAACACTTACAGTAGCCTACAATTGGGCAAAGTCATCCAACACAAAGTCAGTTTATAATGAATTTCTGAGTACCTCCTGTAATTTATTGAATACTGGACTGAAAGTGAAAAGTGGAATGGTTTGTGCGGCTGACTAGGAGCCGAGGCTCGCCGCCACTAGCCAGCACCACAAGAGCGTGTTGTAGTACCCACCGCTAGCCCAAGAAAAGATCAAAATTCAAAGTGCAGTTTCTACTGAATGCTGATTGCTTTTGCGCCATCATAAACTCGAACAATCATTAAGTCAAACCATCACTAAGTTGGGGACTGTGTGAAGTCCCAAATGCAGACAAAGTTTCCGGTACAAGATGTTCATTGCTAAGTTTTTTTGTTACAGTAAAATACTGGGAAGTAAAGGGAAATGTTTGAGTCAATTAAGGTATGGGCACTAAAAGAAATATTATGTAGTCATTGAAACAGTGATTGCTTTTAGTGACCTGGGAAATGATTACCATTTCATGGTAATTATATGGAAGGAACTATAGGCAACATCATGAGACCCTTCTGGTACAAGGTCGTCCATAAAAAAACGAACAGAGACTGGACCCAAATTACAACCTCAGGATATACATGCTCAGCCTCTCTCCTTCCCAACACAAAACGCTTAAAATGACATAAAAGGTAAATAATTTTTTTTAAAAAAGCTGTAACAGTGCTAGGAAACACAAACAGGGTTCTTAATAGGCAGAAATCATGAGGAATCTCTGAAAGGTCAAAGGTTGATGGGTTCAGAATGGAAATGGACCAAAGCCCAAAGACACCCAAGAGACAGCACCATAAGGGTGGCAGCTCTGAGCTGGGAAGCTGAGACTATGGAGGTATAGAAGAAACCCCCAATCAAACCTGAGAGCGAGTTTAAAGAGGAAAAAAAAAAGGAAACATTTGAGATTGGTGATGGTGGGGTCTTGGGAGAGGCATCCAGGTGCCCCTTCCCCATAGTGCAGAGCAGCAACCTATAAAAGTGCCCACAGGAGCAAGAAGTAGGAGTACTTAATTCCCAAGGGGCAGGGAGCCCTAGAGAGGCACCAACGTTCAGGAGGCACCCGTCCCAAACACTAGAATCCAGCACCACCGATGCAGCCACCCAGGGACCCTACCCAGCCCCCTATTGCTGAGACTGGGTTCAGCCTCACAGAGGGTCCAGCAGGAAATTTCAAACCTAAAGAGAACACAACTCAGAACTACCCACCTATATTTGAAAGAGGCATACCAAATTCAGCACTTAACCAGAACTAACATCTGAGGATACAGAGATTTTAGGACAGACAGAATGACACTTTAGAACAAGAATACCCACAGTGACGGCAGAGGCTACTGCATCCATTAAAAGAGGAAGAAGAATGAACTAGATCTGGGAACCAAATACTTCATTGTTAAAATATAAAAACAGGCTGAATAGTAGCATGAAACATCTGAAGATCAAATTACTGACCTGGTGGTACAAAAACTCCATGACAGAAAGAATGAAAGGAAAGGGAACTGGGGGCTATAAGGTCAGACCACCACCTAAAATTCCTAAAAGGAATTCTCGGGAGAGATCTGGGAGAACACGGGAAATGGATAAAATAAATAACCGCGTAAAGACACAATCCTTACTTTGAAAGAACTCATCAAGTGCAAAGGGAGAGTCTGTAAAAATGCAATATTTAGGCACAAAGTAGTGAAATTTCAGACTCAAGGGAAAAAGGAAAAATGCCAAATGCTTCCAGGGAAGAAACAACACAGACTGCCTACAGCAAACACAAGTCAGAGTGATTGGTGTTGACTCTGTGAGAGCCAGGCAGTGGGTGGGAAGAGGAGTGTACCCCTCTTTCTTACTGTGGGGCTCCTCCTCATCTGCCTCACCCTCCCTCTCCACCATGTGGGGAACAGTGCCTACAACAGTCTCACATGATGACATCACAGTTACAGGGGTTAACATGAGGAAAGTCCCGGCACGGAGCGCCCGCTACATAAGACTTAGCTCTTACTCTCACGTGAACATCAGACACACACACAAGCCAGGGAGACAGCATCTCATAAGATGTGCTGAAAGAAGAAAGGACATAAACCTTGAATACTCAGGGCGCCTGGGTGGCTCAGTTGGTTGGGCGACTGCCTTCGGCTCAGGTCATGATCCCAGAGACCCAGGATCGAGTCCCACATCGGGCTCCCTGCTCGGCGGGAAGCCTGCTTCTCCCTCTCTCACTCCCCCTGCTTGTGTTCCCTCTCTGGCTGTGTTTCTCTCTGTCAAATAAATAAAATCTTTAAAAAAAAAAAAAAAAAAAAAACCTTGAATACTCAAACTCTGAAAAGAAAACAGGAATTTTCTGACATGTGAGGACATAGCAAGTTCATTCCCCACAAACCCCCTTGGAAAGAATTACCAAATGATATGCTCCAGCAACCACAACAATGAGTCCAGATAGAGAAGAAACGACTGGATACCAGGGACTGAGGGAGAGAGGAACCAGGAATGATACTAATGGGAAAGGGGTTTTTGGGGGGTTGGGGGTGATGAAAATGTTCTGGAATTAGACAGTGGTAATAGCTGTACAGCATTGCAAATACATGAGAAATTACTGAATTGTACAGCTTAAAATGGTTAAAACTATGATTTTTGTTATGTGAATTTTGCCTCAACAACAACAAAAAATGAATCCAAGAACAGGATGTGGAATACAAAAGCAGCAGTGAGAAAAATTTTAAATTTATTGTTAAAGCCATCTACTGGCTATTATTAAAATTAGAAACAAAAATCCCAGTTGTTCTCATTTTTAAGCAGTGATAAGATTCAGGTGTGGAAGTGTTAGGGCATATTAAATTTTGTGATTTGAAAAAAAATTAAAAATTAAAAAATAAAGTTCTTGATCTGTTTAGGAAGACAATGGACACTCTGATTATGTGCTGAGGGACAAATATGATCCTAAATAGATCTTTAAAACATAAGTAATCATGAGGAAACAAAAATTTAATGTATTAGTGAACCTTTAGCAGATGGCTCTCCACTGGGAACAGAGGGAAGGGGGCTTTGGGGTTGTCACAATGACAAGCAGGGGTCTACCATAATTCAGTGTCCAGAGCCAAGAACACTAAATGTCTTCCAAAAAAGGGAAGAGTGCCACATCCCAAAAGACGGTCCTGTCCAAAATGATAGTTGTGCTCCTATTGAGAACACTGCTTTAAGGAACAAAAACTGGGACAAGAAAAATCCAATCAAACCAAGAAAAGGCAAGAAAGGGGGGGGGAATGCACAAGAAATTATAGTAAGTGAGAAACACAAAGTAAGACAGCAAGAAAAAAAGTCCAAGTGTGTCAGTCATCTCATTAAATGTAAATAGGGTAACTTTGCCTAATACTTCAATAAACGAATCAGATTTTTTAAATTATTTTTACAAAAGGTACTAAGATAAACTCCCAGAAAGTTTGAAAATAACAGGTTGGGAACAGCAGTATCAAGCAACCCCGATAAGCCAGAAAAAGAAGGTATTTATCAGACAAAATGGAATGAATTCAAGGTGGAAAGCACTTAAAGGAATAGCCAGGGAAATTTCATACTGATAAAAGATAAAAGCCACACCAAAAAATAAAACAGCTGTGGCATTTTATGAACTTTACCACACAACTTCAACATAAATAAGGCCCAACTGACAATAATTAAAGAGGATACTGACAAATCCACAATCATAAATGTGACTTGAACATTTTCATTTCTGATTCAGCAGGCAAAAAACAAGACTATGGAAGATTTGCATATCTCACCTGCAAGTTCATCAAATAATATTTATTTATTAAATACTTAAATTATGTTCCAGCTTCTGTTTTACAGTTTTGTAGATATTAACAAATTTAATCCTTCCATAAAGCTGCAAAGTCGGCACCACCTGTTGTTCGTTTTACACACGGTGAAACTGACGCCCAGCCACCTGCACACCATCATGCAGCCAGTAGGAGGAAGGTTAGGACCCAGGTCTGCCCTAATCAGCTCTCAACTAACACCACTTGCATGCTTTTTCATGGGACCCAAGAGAGACAGCATCAATCTCTTCCGTGCACACCCAGCTCTCCAACAGTGCAAATCTAGGTGAAACCCTCAAGGAGAAATTATTCCGAAATCCACTGTACATGAACTGAGTCCAATGCAGTAAGATTAGGAATTAACAATAAAAGAAACTACCCCTTTAAACCTATCTCTTATAAAATTTAAAGCATTCCTTTTTTTTTTCATAACTGCTGGCTTATGAAATCATGACAAAAAAAGAGTCCCAAGTATTTAGAAGTGAATTTGAATCAGGGCACCTATGGTATTTGACCAGATAGTAATCTTAGTAAAACCCTTGATAACTCTTAGTAAGGAAGGGACCAGAAGAACTACCCTAAGCAAATAAAGGCCATCTCTTAGCAACCAACAGCAAGCATCATACATACTTAATTGTGAAACTTTAGAATATTCTACCACTATCAGTCTTGGACAATGTGATAACACCTAAAAACAAAACAGGGATAAACACCAAAAAGGGATACAAAATTGTCATGACTTGCAGAAAACATGAGCATCTACCTATAAGCTCCAAGAGAATCGACTAATAAACTGTTAGAACTCCTATGAAAGCTCAACAAAACTCCCAGATTAAAAAAAAAATCCATATGCAAAAATCAATAGCTTCCATGTATGCCAGCATTCCCAATTAGAAAATGTAATCCAAAAGAAAGTTCATTCATATTAGAAAAAAAAAATCTATAAAACCCCTGGGGATAAACCTAATAAGAAATGTGCAAGACCTATATGAAGAAAAGCACAAAACTTTACCAGAAGCATTAAAAAGACTGCAATTAAATGGAAATATATACTCTGCCTCTAGATGGTAACTATCAGTATGTGAAAATGACAAGTTCTTGCTTTATTAACCTATATATGTAAAGCATTTGGTGACAGACACACCGTTTCATTTATAACCGCTGACACTGGTGGGTGACAAGTAGATGATGATCATTTATAAGAACTGCATTCATTTCCCAAGCATCTATTTACTTAATCAAATGTTTGAAAGTTCTAAGAAGGGTGAAATGGTCTGAACCATATGAACAAACGCTGAGAAATCAGAGGAGAGCATTAATGAAATAGAGAAAGGCAATTCAAATAGACCAGGAGATGAAAATTAAAATCCAGGGCCACGATGACACCAAAGGGCATAAAAGAAAGAGAAGGATTGGCCATGGGAAGAACTGTCATGGCGCCCTAGTGGCCCACGCAAATGGCAGTGCCAGGCTCCGGTTACTGGTGAGCTGAAAGTCCCGGGGACACACAGAACAGGGCAGGTGTGCATCAAGACTCCTGGGAGAAAGGAGTCAAGCACATGCCAGACTCCCAGCAGGCAACCAGCAAAGTGGGGAACCCCAAACAAGAACACACTTTAAAAATAATTTGGTTTCAGAGTCATCCTGAAAAAATTAATACCTCTGTTGGACATGCTTACATTTATGTTATAGCTTGGTGCTATTTTTATTTCAAATTAGAGATGAAGGTAGAGCAGCCTAAAATCCCAGTGCTTATAGTTTCCAAGTATCTCGCGATGTAACTCCAGAGATACCCGAGTGATCTGTGCCCGGTTACTCTGCCTACGGCTGGAGACCCCACACTTCAACAACAGCATCTTAAAGGATTTGTGCAAACAGCAAGAAAATATAGCAAATCCACATGAGAACAATGGCTCCCCACAAGTGGGCCCCCCATATCAGTGGGCCCCAATACACCCCACCACAGGTAGGATTGAGTCCTAGAGTGGTATATACTGCTCTTTCAAAGATTTCATCATTGAGCTTATAAAGTATTGTGTCAGAGGACAGTGCCTTTGCTAATCATGTTCACAATGAACTATGTGAATAAATAAATTTAAGTGATAGTATTTTTATTAACAAGAGCTACTAGAATGGCATCCGTCATATACATAGTATAAAAAGACTCATGGTAATTAGAGAAATGTAAATTCAAGTAACAATGCAGTACTGCATGTTAGCCATCAGATTAGCAAAACTCAAAAGGCTGATAATATCAAGTGTTGGCAAGAATGTGAGGAAGTTTGTGCTCTCCTCACACTGTCGAGTGGGAGTGCAAATTGATTCATTCGGCTTTCTAGAGCGCAATGTGGCAAAAGCTATTAAAAAATGTAATTGGGGGCGCCTCTGTGGCTCAGTTGGTTAAGCGACTGCCTTCAGCTCAGGTCATGATCCCGGAGACCCGGGATCGAGTCCCACATTGGGCTCCCTGCTCGGCGGGAAGCCTGCTTCTCCCTCTGTCACTCCCCCTGCTTGTGTTCCCTCTCTGGCTGTGTTTCTCTCTGTCAAATAAATAAAATCTTAAAAAAAAAATGTAATTGTGCATGCCATTCAGCCAACCAATTCCCCATCTTGGAATCTACCTTGATTAATAACTCATAGGCATGTGTAAGAATTTTAATCACAGTATGGTCTGTAATTAAGAAAAATCAGAAAAAACTAAGTATTTATTAACAGAGAAACAAGATTCTTTTAAAAGTGATATTTATATGAAATAACACAGTGAGCTCGCCAAGACACATTAGAGAATGAAAATGAGCAAGATACAGTATAATATGAGTAGTCAGCATTATTTACATATTCAAAATACCCAAAGCAAAATTCTGTGCAATTATCCCTGCTTTCCAAAAGTTCCCATGATGTCACTTTGATTTTACCAAAGACCTACATTACTACGGTGACAGCTTTTTTTTTTTTTAAGTGAAAATCCTTTTGGGTTTCTTTTGCTTAGTCCTCAGTCTACTGAGAAGTCCCCAGATACTAATGTAGGTCTTTCATAAAAAGCAAGGAACTATCATTCAAACTTTTGGAAGGCAGGCGATCCTCTTTGCTTTATGCCATTTTGGCCTGTGAAAGGTTTCATAGAAATGTTCTACCTGTATTCCATTCTGTGTGTACATAAATGTGAGCACCAAGAGAAATTTCTGGAAGGGTACAGAGCGAACTGATTTCAGTTTTTCCTCTGAGGAGGGAAATGGAACTTTTATTTCTTTTCATTATTCTTACCTCTTTTATAATAAGATGTAGCTGTGTATTTCTTCTGGCATTTAAAGAAACAGAATGCTAAGGTTGAAGACAAAACTAAGTGAAAAGTATGAGCTCAGCCATATGAGAAGGAAGGCTCCAAAGACCGGGGACCAGAAAATGTTAAGAGCAGTTCTCTTCATGGCTGGGGTCCTGGCAACATTTATCTACCTTCTTGTGCTTTTCATTCGGTCTTATTTTTCTCCGAACCCTATGTATTGCTTTTACCAGAAAACTTCTGGAAATGTTTTCTTTTTAAGATTTTGTTTATTTATTTGACAGACAGACACAGCAAGAGAGGTAACACAAGCAGCAGGAGGGGGAGAGGGAGAAGCAGGCTTCCTGCTAAGCAGGAATCCCAATGCAGGGCTCGATCCCAGGACTCTGAGATCACAACCTGAGCCAAAGGCAGACGCTTAACAACTGAGCCATCCAGGAGCCCCTCCAGAAACATTTTTATGTACAAATGGCCAGTGTCCCATTGCTCACACTGGGACAGATTCCCTATCAGTTCTCTGAGAACATTCTGAGAATTAACTCGGGGCCAAGAGCCCCAGGACTCTCTGCCCCTGTCCTGGCATTTATGTGGGCCAGGAGACACTGGACTCAGGGACTCACTGCGGGAGGCCCTTTAGCTCTGTTTTTGGCCCCCTCCAGGACCGCTGGCTCTCCTCTCATCCCCAGCCCTCTACCTGTCTTTGTGCCCAGAACCTCCCTGTGCTGCAAACTGCTTGCAAGAGAATAGGGCTTGAGATCTAGAGAATGAACTACAGATCCCCAAAGCTGTAAGGATTGGGTGCCCCCTCCCTGAAGTCCTGCCACCCTAGAATGCATGGACAAATCCAAGAAACCCCAGCTGAAGAAAGAAAAGCATGGGCGTGGAGTCCTCAGCAAATATCTACCCCCATCTTCTTCCATGCATGGGGACAGACGCAGCAATCTCTTCCCACCCTCTGAGGTGAAATAAAGTGCCCTGTCACATCCCTGAGCACCCTCAATCATGTCAGGACTTCAAGGACCCGCTGGGGCAAGTGAACATGCTGTGGTTAGAGCGTGCCAGCAAGCCCTACGAAGCCAGGGGTCAGTAGCCCATGTGGTTGGAAGGCAACTATCCGCACACATGTCACCATGGAAACTAGAAGGAGGAAAGACAGTTGACGTCCAAGAATCAGAGCCTGTGGGTCTGTGGGCTGCCTTCCCTGGGTCGACTTTTGGGCAAGAGACACCCTGCCTTTCCATCAGAGGATAAGGGCAGGCCTTGGGGCGTAAACTGCCGCCATCCGGCAATGAGAAAATGGCCCAAATGACCTTCAGCACCTACATGTCACTTTGTGTGCCCATCCCCTATGCGGTAGATCCCAGCTACAGAATCCCAGGGCGGGGGGACAAGGCCCTGCGGAGGTCTTGCTGTTCAAAGCAGCATTCCAGTCTCCTCTTTGGACAGCTCAGGACTCAACCCCAAGGACCCAGAGTCTCGATCTTCCTGGAGAAGTTGGAGGGAGCCTCCTCCATTGCCAACCAGCCACATCATCAAAGGCTCCTCACTGCCCTTATGCTCAGCTCAATAGCCTGAGCATGGCGGCCTCCTCCCGCACTCTTGTCCAGACCCTACGGGGCCGTGGAAGACAGGACCACTGACCTACAACCCCTGCTCACTGCGATGAGCTCGGAAGAAAGAAGAGAAGAAAAACAGAGTGACAGGAAGGGAAGACAGGCTGTGTGTTCTGGGCTGGGACTCAAACCCACGCCCCCTGCAAGGATGCCCCATCACAGAAGGGCTGCAAGGGTAGCCAGCAAGGGAGGCTGTGGCTGGGCTGGCACACAGGGTGCGGGGTTAGAAGATGATTGCTGTCACTGGTGCAAAACTGCAGGCTTGGCTTATCCTGATGGGACATGCTACAAAGCCCACCTCTCTGGCTGCCAGAGCACTACGGTCGCTTTAAGCACTGCCCCAAATTCCCACTGCGCATTCTGGTGATGCTGGGTGCCCTGGAGTGGGTGCACCGAGAGCTGCCCAGACAGGCTCTCCTACCCTGGTTACTGCATACATGAGCTGAGCAGCTCCATGAACTGCTAGGAGGGGTGGTTCAGGGGCTCAGTTGCCATGGTGGTGCCCCCCCCCGCCCCGCCACACCAAGTGAGGTGAGCAAGGTGCCCACAGTGCCATCTGAAACTTCACAGCTGAATGAACACTACTGCACATTCCCACCGGTGCTCCAGCCAAGCAGCGCTTGGGGGTGGGGGTAGGGGCGGGGAGACAGAGACCTCCAGGCTCTCCATGGTATGTGTGACCTCCGGACCCCAGGAGCAGGTAAAAAAGGAGCTGAGACTCTGGGCTGATCAGAGCTGGGGCCCCAACTCAGCTGTCATTTCTGCCCCAGCTCTATTCCCCAGTTTCCTCATCGGCAGACAAGCCATCCTGGGCAACAAACACACTCGTTCCTACAATGCAGCTAGCACAAGCAGACAGGCAGGGCATCCCCCCTCTCCAGAGACAGCTATGCCACCCACTGTCCTCGTAAGATCTTCTTGGATACTGTGGGGCACGCCGAGCTGAATCACACACAGGTCCACTGCCCGGGACACGGGCCATCTTGTCGGCTGGGGATGACACAGCAGGCCCTGGCTATAAGGGACAGAGTGGACGGAGACTGGGGGACCTGGGGGCAGACCCGCAGCATCACGTCAGAACACACGCAGTCCAGAGCATTCACTTCAGAAACTGAAAAAACGGAGACCAGGGATGGTGTGACTTCCCCGAGGTCACCCAGCCAACCAGTGGCAGGGCAGGGCATGGAGATGGCTGTCCCTGGCCTCCCTGACCCTCTAAGGAGGACTGCCTCCCTCACAGCCCTCCCCTGTCCCTCTAGAATCAAGAAGGACTTCCTGCCTGAGAAGAGGGGGGCCACTCAGGTGAAGGATGGGTAAGAAGAGCCCATGGAGAGGAGAGGGAGGCATTTCCAGGAGAAGAAAACATGATGGACAGAAGCCAGCAAGTGAGAAGCAGCAAAGGGTAGTGGGGTCCGGGGAAGCTGGATTGGGGATCCCCTTCTGTCTCCTTCAATACCATGTGTGGGGACACTAGTGTCCCAGATGCCACCTCTGGAGGGAAGGACTCCTAAAACAGCTTTCAGATGCTCTTCCTGTCAGCCCCCAAAGGGGAACTCCCCACCTGATGAGAAACCCCATGCCCCTAAGCTATGTCTTATTCCTGAGGCAGTTGCCCCAGGGCTAACCAGCAAGGGCATGAAGGGCCCAGCCCTCCATCCCCGTGTCAGAATGCCTCTGAAGGGTCATCACATCTCACCATCTTTCTCTGCTGCTGACTCCCCATCTCAAGGATGGCAACCCTTAGACGACTGAGCCCACACTCATCCTTCACCCTGACCCTCCTCTTCCCTTACCCCAGTATCCAGACTCCAACCTCTATGCTCCTGCCCCGGCCTTCACAAACCCCTCCTCACTGCATCATCAGCCTCTCTGTCCTACCTTCCACCGGGGAAGGTGATCTCTCAGAAACACAAATCTCATCATGTCACCCCAGCAACTCTCTGCAATCAGGATGAGATCCAGCTCCTACTCCTAGGACACTCACTTACCACTCATATCCCCAGCCTCTTCTCCTAGACCTTCCCTCCTGCCAGAGATCCAGCAAACTACCAGGCATTCCTTGCATATCCCATACAGCTTCCCACCTCTGCTTAGAATGCCATCTCCCACCACCATCGCCTATCCTTAACTTTAGACAATTTGGCCAACTCCTATTCACACTTCAAAACCCCAATTCAAGTGTCCTCCAGGAAGCCTTCCCTGACATCACTAGAGAGCAAAACTTCTCCCCTAGTCTATGCCATTTCTATGATAAATTTCCTATTTATTCTATGAACTGTAATTATTTGTTTTTCACATCTATCTACCCTCCCCCACCAGACTGAGAGCATGTTGAGGGAAGGAACTGTACCACAGTCATTCTGGAATCCCCTGCATTTAAGCACAGAGCCTCCCTTACAGCAAGCTCTCAATAAATGTTTGTTGAGCATAACTGAATGAATAAATTAATAAATCCACTATAGCTTTGGATGCGAGCCACCTCCTGGACCCTCCCTCTTCCTCCCTTTCCCCTCCCTTCCCTCCCCTCTATTCTTTTCTCATATTGTACTCAGCCTGTCCAGGGCAGGACCCTCACCTCCTATATCACTCAGGCCAAAAGCTGTTTCCCCCTCCCCTTTGCTGCCTGCCCCCCTGGTTCTCTCCCAGCCCTTCTAGCCCATCCATCTGCTTGACTAATGAATAGAACAACCTGTGCTCCTTTTTCCAGGGAATGTTCCTGCCTTAAACTGCTCTGAAGTGCACAGCACCTGCTCACATATCAATTAAAATTATAATTAGGTGGTGAGAGTATATAATTAAAATAACACGTTCCATCTCCTTCATTTACTGCTGCTGCTGGCTGTCAAGATGAAGTGAACAAGTTCTTCAGTGTGGGGTGGGGGCAGGGATCACTCTTGTCTCTGAACACACCATGCTTCCCTTCCTGCTATCTCTTCTTGTGCAGGAAGTAGATTCCCAAGGCTGCCCTAGCCATCCTGAGAGAGAAGTGTCTTATGGCACTTACTCAGCCCTTACACATTCCGTGCACCTCATTACATAGGGCTCATATCACATGTCAGATTTTTCAGGCCTTCATGCCTTTGTACATGGAGTGCTATCTGCCTAGAATGCCCTTCTTCCACTGTATGTATTAGAAACTCCTATTCATCCTTCAAAATCCAGTTTTGATTTTCATCTGGGCTGGATTATGGAGACACAAGGGGTATAGGTGCAGTATCTACCTCAAGGCACACACATTGCTGTGCAGGATGGTGCCCATATTCCAGAAAAGTAATATGAGGCTCTCTGATCCATGAGTGAGAGGCAAAGGATGTGGCTAGGTCTGCTGAAACTCCCAGGCCCTCAGTCCCTTCCCACTTTGGTGGAGGCAGCAACATTTTTTCTAGAACACAAGCCTGTTTAATCCACTGCCTATCCCAGGCCAGCTAATGGCAGCGACAGGTAAATCTGTCAAGTGGCAGATCCCGCTAACAAGAGCAGGAGTGTGGCTTGGGAGGAGCTATTTGCTCTCTTACAGTGCCATGAAGAGATTTTCCCAGCCAGGACCTGTACCCAGCACCCAGCACACTCTGCTGCAATATTGATGAGGTCCTATTTTGGCAGCACAAGGAGGGGAATCACTCCTTGCCTTTCCACAGTTAAACTTATTTTGACTTTCATTGCTCTAACCATTAAAATCCAAGTGTGACGGCTACCGTCAGCTCCACTGAGCTGGTTTGTGGGCATCTGGGGCCTGCCTTGTCCCTCTGCCTCCTGCGGGACACCAAGGTGAGGACAGACTCACGGTTATTGAGCACCTCACAGGTATGGAGCACTCCGTGGGGTATTTTACATATGCTTCCTCGGCATTTCCAAAATGGGTTGTGTGAAGCAGCAATTACACAGGATGTTATTAACTGCCCTGCCAAAAAAAGTTTCACTTTCCAATGAGCCTGCAAATACTGAGTTCACAAAAGTTAACAGGCTGCAGGACTTCTCAGAGCTTTAAATACGCCAGTGCACATGGTGGTGTCTTCAAGGGAAGCATCTAGCTGGATCACAATGTATGCAGCCACAGAGCCTGGTTTTCCCACAACAGTTTATAGAACTAGTTGAGCAGAACTCAGTTTGGGGCATGCTGCGCCTCACTTTTTTTATTCCTCACTAGCCCCAGAAAATAGCTATGACTGTGTGCATCTTAGAAAAATGATACAAGTTCACGAGGTCTCTCCCATTGACCACTGTATCCCCAACACCCAGCACAGAGATCCCTGCACGGCAGAGATCTGACACACAAGTGGGAGCTATGCGAAGAGATGCCTAGTGAATGGCACACAGGGGAGAGCAGGGACAGCCCTCTAGAACTATCTAACTCCAAGCTCCTTACACTCCCCAGGGCCACCTCTCCAAAGATGACAGGAGGACCCCTTCCCTCTTTGCTGCCACAGTAGGGGACTGTAGAGATAAGATGGGACAGAGGTACAGAAATGTGGCCTGCCTCTGGCCCAGGGCAAGCTCTGAGAGAGGACTCCCCAGGTTTGGCTGAGCGTGGTTTCCATAATCTAGGAGTCACATGAACATCGCACTGTTGATCACAACTGTCAGCCCTCATTTGTGAGCCAAAAGGTGGCAGGGGAGGCTCCAACTTTCTGAAACCTGTTGGCCACCAACAGCTTCAAGATAAGCTCCTAGGACTCGGATCATTGAACTTCCTAGTCCAGTGCCATGTCCCAGAGAGAGATTTGTTTCATCATGCTCACAATAAAATATGCACATGTGCGCATTAGAAAACACTAATGGACATCTGCATGGCAGATGAAGATGCTGAAGGTCACTATCATCCCTGGCCCCTAACCCAGCCAAGCACACACTTGGGCATCAGAAAGGGCTTGGTGGTGCAACAGAGAACTGTGACACCTCAGAGACGGGAGGGCCGGGAGTGGGGGCCTCTGGGAACAACAGTGTTCCTGAGCAGAACCTCACCTTACTGGCCCAGGTGTTCTTCTAGAGCCCAAGCAGGCAGCTGAAGAAGACATTGGAGTCTGTCCCCATCCTGGCCTCACCACTGTGACATCCCCACTGGGGCAACTAGGGTTGCTTGCCACCCACCCAGCTCCATGCCTTCTCAGACATGGACTGGCCCCCCTGCCCATCCCCAGCTGCCTGGCACCCAGTGGTGCTCCTGCCCAGCTCAGCCTTGAGGCTGGCTTTCATAATAAGTACTAAAGTGTGATGATTAGATGACAAATCTCATTTGCCAGGAGGCAACATGCAAAGTCATAACCAGGCCTGGCTCCATGGGAACATGGCTACAAATTACTTCTGACAGTTGCTTCATTTCATGTGAGTATGGCCCATTGATGTGTACACATTCTAGAAAGACCCTCTCATACACCACAGCTGACTGCCTGGCCCACTCCAGCTCAGTGACTGATCAGTTAGCAAACAGACTGACCACAAGCCCAGCCACCAAGAATGCAGCCCGATGAAAAGATGACAGCCTTCCCATTGAGATCAGAAACAAGACAAGGATGCCCACGCTCACCACTATTGTTCAACATAGTGGTAGAAATCCTAGCAACAGCAATCAGACAACACAAAGAAATAAAAGGTATTCAAATTGACAAAGAAGAAGTCAAATTCTCTCTCTTTGCAGATGACATGATACTTCATATGGAAAACCCAAGAGACTCTACCCTGAAACTACTAGAACTCATATAACAATTTGGTAATGTGGTAGGATATAAAATCAATGCACAAAAATCAGTTGCATTCCTAGGCACTAACAATGAAAATATAGAAAGGAAAATTAGAGAATCGATTCCATTTACTATAGCACCAAAAACCAGAAGATACCTTGGAATAAACCTAACCAAAGAAGTAAAGGATCTGTACTTGAGGAACTACAGAACACTCATGAAAGAAATTGAAAGCACAAAAAGATGGAAGAGTATTCCATGCTCATAGATCAGAAGAATAAACATTGTTAAAATGTCTATCCTGCCCAGAGCAATCTATACTTTCAATGCCATCCTGATCAAGATTTCACCAGCATTTTTCAAAGTTCCCGAAACAAACAATCTTAAAATTTATATGAACCAGAAAAGACCCCAAATTGCTAAGGAAATGTTGAAAAAGAAAAACAAAGCTAGGGGCATCATATTACCTGATTTCAAGCTTTATTACAAAGTTGTGATCACCAAGACAGCATGGTACTGGCACAAAAACAGACACATAGACCAATGGAACAGAGTAGAGAGTCCAGATATGGATCCACAACTCTATGGTCAAATACTCTTCAACAAAGCAGAAGAAAATATCTAGTGAAAAAAAGACAGCCTCTTCAATAAATGGTGCCAAAACAGATGAAAGACTTCAATGTGAGGCAGGAATCTATCAAAATCCTATAGGAGAACACAGGCAGTAACCTCTCTAACATCGGCCACAGCAACTTCTTTCAAGACACATCTCCAAAGGCAAAGGACATAAAAGCAAAAATGAACTTTTTGGGGACTTCATCAAAATAAAAAGCTTCTGCACAGCAAAGGAAACAGTCAACAACACAAAGAGGCAACCTATGAAATGGGAGAAGATATTTGCAAATGACATTACAAAGGACTGACATCCAAGATCTATAAAACTCCTCAAACTCAACACCCAAAAAAAAGATGATCACATCAAAAAATGGGCAGAAGACATGAACAGACACTTCTCCATGGAAGATATACAAATGGCTAATAGACACAAGAAAAAATGTTCATCATTAGCCATCAGGGAAATTTAAATCAAAACCACATTGAGATACCACCTTACACCAGTTAGAATGGCCAAAAATAACAGGATAGGAAACAAGTGTTTGAGAGGCCATGGAGAAAGGGGAACCTTCTTACACTATTGGTGAGAATGCAAGTTGGTGCAGCCACTTTGGAAAACAGTGTGGAGATTCTCTTAAAAATAAAAATATAGCTACCCTATTACTCTGTAATTGCACTACTAGGTATTTACCCCAAAGATACAGAGGTAGTGAAAAGAAGGGCCATATGTACCCCAATGTTCATAGTGGCAATGGCCACAATCGCCAAACTGTGGAAAGAGCCAAGGTGCCCTTCAACAGACGAATGGATAAAGAAGATATGGTCCATATATACAATGGAATACCCAACTTTTATAGGAACATGGACAGGACTGGAGGAGATTATGATGAGTGAAATAAGCCAAGCAGAGAAAGTCAAGTATCATATGGTTTCACTTACCTATAGAAGATAAGGAGTAACATGGAGGACATTAGAAGAAGGAAAGGAAATGTGAACTGGGGTAAATCAGAGAGGGTGACAAAGCATGAGAGACTTCGGACTCTGAGAAACAAACTGAGGGTTCTGGAAGGGGGGGGTGATGGGTGAGCCTGGTAGTGGATATTAAGGAAGGCATATATTGCATGGAGCACTGGGTGTGGTGCATAAACAATGAATCTTGGAACACTGAAAAAAATAAAATAAATTATTTAAAAATAATTAATTAAGCAAGCAAGCAGTGGGGAAAAAAAAAAAAAAAGAATGCAGGCCAGCACCAGCTGGAGAGGCCCCCTGCGAGCCCACCCACCCCCTCCAACCCAGGTGTGGGCAGGACAGGACCAGAGGCTGCCTCCTGGTTGGGCAGGAGCTAGGGGCCTCCAATGCTTGACCAGTGTGCCAAGGAGACTATGGCAAGGGCATCTCCCCAAGAACACTGTCCTATAAGAGACAGTCAGTTCCAATCACAGCTGGGCCCCACATATATCACCACAGAATCCCCTGTTTGGGGAAGACACTCATCCACCTTTGAGACCCTACCTGGAGCTGTAAAGGTAACAGGTGCTGAACTAAGGGAACTCCTTGGCAGCAGGGGAAGCCCAGGCCACTCCTCAAAACAGCATGGCAAGAACAAGAGTCCCATAAGGAGTGTCGCTCCTCATGGAACTGCTCCTGGTAGCGGCTGTGCCAGTTATAGTTCTAAATGACGAGCACATTTATCCACTCACTTTATTCTGCTAAGGGCCCTTTCCTCCCTTTGCATACTTTTTCTTCTAATTCTATGCAGTCTTGGAGAAGAGCTTATCACTGTTAATCAACAACATACCCACATCCTTGGTAACGCCGATTGGTTCATGAGCACATGACTCACGGTGAGCCAATCACAATGCCCCCAGCCCTAGTAGACCTGATTGGTGCACGGATGGGCACCTGACCCCAGGTAGGCCAATAAGTGTCCTCTGAGGTCTCTCCCTCAGAGTGGGGAGAGAATAGGTCTCTTAACCACCCTCCCCACCGCGTTTTTGCTAAGGAAAAAGACTAACCACCATATGGGGGGGGGGGGAACCTAGCAAAAAAAGTGAAGTCAGACAGAGCCACACAGTCCACTCCAGAGCCTAAGATCAAGCGTTCCTGAGCCCCTTTTGGCAAAGGCCAGGATGAGCTGGATTCTTGTCTCTTACACCTGAAGGACCTCTGACCAATATTCATTTAAGAAACTTGCTGCTCCGTCCCATCTCAGGGGTCTCCCTTCCATCAGAACCCCATTCTGATGCCCACCCCAACACCTCCTGGGTGCCTCCCCTGTTCTACTCCAAGTGAATTGTAACCCTGAAAGTCCAGAACCACAGGCCTCCCTGTCAGGGACCCTCAAGGCCCTGGCCGGCCCCAGGACCACTGGTACTAGAACTTTCAACTCTGTACTACTCCTCTGTTACTTTTCCTAGCACAGCTCTTACCTTGCTTGTTCCCCTCTCCTTTGTTCCACCACCAGTTCCTAAAACTCTGAGGCCAGTCACCTCTGCATTCTCCATAGCACCCAGCACACACTGGGTCCCTGGTATGTGCTCACTCCCCAGCTGGAGAGGCCCCCTGCGAGCCCACCCACCCCCTCCAACCCAGGTGTGTGTGCTGGGATGGGGATGGGGCCACCTTCAATGAGCACCTCCTAGCATCCTGTGCCCCATCTCCTAGGAGCCTCCCAGGGGTTCTGCCCTGCAGAGAAAAGCCCCCTGGGAGGAGATGCAGGGGAAAGTAGGGGAGGAGGAAGAAGCAAAGTGAAGAAAGAGAAATGCCGCCAAGGCTGTCAAGGGCCTGGCCAGGATACCTCAGAGCCCTGTGCATGGGAGGGGGGGGCCCAAAGCTGGGGTGAGTGACGGATGGGAAGGTCACGTGATGCGCTTGGGATATACTCGGTGATTACCCAGTGCTGGCTCCAACCACACGAATTAACCTGCTGCTCCCAGGCACGCGGTAGTTCCCACTGCATTCTGAGGCTGAGCCGGGCAGGCAGAAGTGTACTGCAGGCTGTATGTGGGGGAAAAGTTCTCCTTCTGAGGAGGGCCTGGAGCTGGCCCTCAGGGATAGCCACACGGAGCACCCTGATGAGCAGGGACGAGGCCAGCCACACCTAGCCAAGGAACCGGAGAGGGAGCTAGTAAAGGAGGGGGAAGCCTGGAAGTCAACAAACCCCAGGCAACCTGGAGAGGGTGGTGACCTGAGGAGGGAGGTGCCAAGGAGCCACCAGGTGGGGGAGGGGGGTGCTCTGTGAGATCACAGGACAGCGTCCCACACCAGGGTCTGGCAGCCAGCTCTAAGGTACTTAGTTCCTGATGTCGCCTGCTGGGTGCCAGGTGCTGTCCCAAGACAGGGACCCAAAAGATAGCAATCCCCATCCCAAGACGGACCAACAAAAAGAAGGTCACTCATCTAGGTAAATGGACTGTTACAAGGACATGGATACTATGGAGGAAAACAGGGCAAGGTAGGAAGCGCCAGGGGGTGGGACCGGAACACAGTGAAATTCTAAAGAGGGTGTGAAGGAAGAGTTCTCGGAGGTGGTGACATTCTAACAGTGCAGGATGGGGGGCGGTGGAAAGAGTGAGCCTCACAGATATTTCAAGGGAGTGTGCCTCCAGGCAGCAGCAAGAAGGCTCCAGGGGTCATGGGTCAAGAGGTGGAATGGAAACCACAACTGTTCCAGAGAACCCACCAGCTGAGAGCACGGGAATGACTTAGCGAGACATGCATGGGAAACGAAGCCTCAAAACGGGGAATGAAATGTGTACAGGAAATGCAGACGCTTCCCCAGCCCCTAAGGCTGCAAAGCAGAAGGGGTGAGGACGCAGCTGGGAGGAGAGATGGGGAGTGTGCGGGCACAGAGGGAGGAAGAGCCTGGGAGTCTCTGCTCTGGGGCAAGAAGCCTGTGCCCAGAAAGCTAAGGGGTACAAGCCAAGCTAGTTCACAGGAAGTACGCAGGTCAACACCTAACACCCGCTAACAGGCAGGGGCTGCCGGGCAGGGGGCAATGCAGGGCCAGGAGCTGCTGTTTTTCTAAACCCTGTGCAAGTCAACTCTTTCAACTATCTGCATGCATAATTTTGATTTTAAAAAAAAATGAGGGAGGAAGAAAAATAGTGGCCAAGAACTCCCTGTGCCCTGGAGCTTCCAGGGTGGCCAAGCCTGCATGCGAGGATGAGCAGAGCTGCTGGGGTGAAGACTGGAAGCTGGAGAGGCTCCCTGGAGGAGGTGGTCCTGAAGAATGCATGGACACTGCCCATGGAGGAAGGAAAAAGCCAGAGCTCTGAGCCTCCCAGAGCCTATCCCAGGTCCATCTTTTAATGTAAGCCCTAAAACGCAGGAATAAAGGGAACACAGTGTTCTAGGGATAGAGAGAAAATCCTACTGCTGACGCAGAGATCCTGAGGACATGCTGGCAGATCTCTCAGGCCTCACTGCCCGACTAAACTGGCTGGAAGGACAGAGAAGCCGGGGCTGATGGCCCATGTCAGCCACACCCCTGGGCAGCCAGAGGCTCTGGGCACTCACACTGCACTCCCCCAACACATTTCCAGAAGGGCCTGCTCAGCTCCTGCAGGAGCTTACAGATGGCATTTCCGCAGCCAGTGAGGGTGGACAGCTCTCCCCTGCTGGGCTCCCAGCCCCCAGCCCTCCCTCATCCTCAGCATCTTCTCTCTGAGTTTCCAGAGCTCCTCCACTCTTTGCCAACTGTAAATACCACACTGCCAGAGACCACATGTGAAACCTCAGCCCCATCTAGCAGCAAGTGGTCTCTTGCTGTCCGCTTGGCATTTACACGTGTGTAAACGACAAGAGGGTTCCCCAAGGTTGGGAACCCCCAGGGCTGGGAACTCTTCCACCAGGAGAGTGGGGAGCTGGGCTGAGCTTCTGGGCTGGGTCTGACTTCAAAAGCATGGTCCTGGGGTTCTGTAACAGGGTACCTTAGCCTGGAGCATCGGGGCTGGGTGCTTCCAGACTGGGTCTCCAGGCTAGACAGTCCTACATCTGCAGCCCTTATTCTGTGCTGATATAGAGGCTTGGACCCTGGGGTTTTGCCATGGTGATTTTTAACTTGGGATGTCATGCTGGGCTTTCTGAGTCTAGCAAAAGGGTCCAAATCTAGAAAGTTTGTTTTTTAAATTTTTTTTAGGTTTTATTTCTTTATTTAAGAGAGAGAGAGAGAGAGAGAGAGAGAGAGAGAGAATTAGAGAAACAAATCTATAAGTTTTATCATGGGGCAGAAGGAGGTTTGGAGCTTGAAGTTCCACGCTGTGGCGGTTATAGAGAGGAGTTGCTCTGGGCTTTTCCAATGGTTGTTGTGGGGGAGGGACAGATGGACCTACCCAGCACTGCCCACCTCTGCTCACTCCTGAACCCATGGGGAGACTGTGGCCTTTTCCCCATACCACTGAGAGACCCTTAGCCAGTAGGGTCCCAAATGCAGTGCCCATGTATTCCAGGAAATGGGGCAAGAAGGGAGGTCTGGAGAAGGAAGGGTTCTTACTGCCCTCACACAGGAAGCCATAGCCCACTGAGATTTTGGGAAAGACACCACTGAGCAAATTGCTACAGCCAGCATCAGGAACAGAGAGGGCAGCAATCCACAAAGGCCACACAGTACTTCCAGCTGATCCCAGATACTGATCCCAGTCATGATAACCAAGGAGGCTGAACTCCACTCCTCACAATGCGCGCACATGCGTACACACACACACACACACACACACACACACACACATGCACAACATCCCACTGGGTCCTCAGCCAATGGCCATTAGGACCAAGAGTCTTTTCTGCCCACCTGATTAGCCTGACTGGAGCAGCCCTATCCAGTTAAGAAGAGCACTGAGCCAAGGCTGGCCCCAAGTAAATACCCACTGGGGTCCTGAGACAGGGCCAGGCCTCCCGGACAGAGTAGGGCGGACAAGGCTGAGGGACATCCTGGGTCTGGAGAACAAGAGATGCTCTCCAGGAAGCCCTCGGGAGCCCAGCCCGCCTTCTTGCCAGGGGAGGCCTGAGTCAGACCTCAGTGCACCCTCCTCCATCTTTAGCACCAGCAGACAGCAAGCCCGGAGTGCTGGCAGGACTGCCGGGCAGCCCAGTCCGAGGAAGCACTGGCCACTGGAGAGGTCTTATTTGAGAGTCTTACATGGCATGTTTTTCCTCTGGAAGGGCCCGGCTGTTTAAGGATAAAGATCATGGCTTTGCTTGTTGTATATCCGCAAATCCAGGGCCAAGCCCACAGAAGACACTCAGGGAATGAATGAATGAATGAATGAATGGACATTTCCTTTCTCATATCTTCACTGAAGGATCAACTGAGAAATTTGTCAGAATGTTCTCTCTGCCATGATGAGAGCCACAGTGGTCACTCTGTATGTCATTGCTTTGGGGACAAGGAGATGCCCTGAATTCCACCCAGGATTTGGGCTGCGTTTTCTGTAGACACTTATTCACCTTCTTCTCAGGTGACAGAACCTCCCAGTATTCATCTGAAGCTACCTCATAGCTAATTCTTTGAATTTCTATATATAAAATAAGTCATTTAACAAAAAAAATATGTATCTACAGTGTATGGAACAAAGAGAGATTTCAAAGCCCATTAACTCACAGAGATGGTATGTTACTGGGAGAATATGGGCTGTATAATTAAAAACAATTTAAATCCGATTATAAAAAGACAGTGGGCTTTACTGTCTGCCGCCATCTCATTAATGGAAAGAAAACCAGTATCTTGACTTTTTTTTTAAGTTACTGTAAAATTATGAACTAGAACACGCATGTACCACCACTCTACCGCTTCATATTACAGATAAGATGAGGTGAAATATTCCTTGCAGAGGATTACTCCTTACAGATGGTATAAGCCCTCCTCAGCTCAGAGCTCTGCTGGCGGCACATGGCGTCTGCTGGCTCAGGCACCCAAGGCAGAGAAGGAAGCGGTCTTTATGATAGTCGATGTGAGGGTGGGTCCTTTCTGGGGACCCCAATCCAGGGTTTAGTGAGGCCTGGTTCTCACTGTCATCTCTCTTCTGAACTCCAGAGCCCAGCATCTGGGGAGGGGAAACCAAAGGACCGAGAGAGCACACCCAGAGCTATGACGAGGGAAATGAGTGGTGTTAAGCACCCCCATCAACTCACGTACTATGAGCCAGGAAAGCATCCAGTTGGCTCTGCCAGCCCCCAGCCTCTCCATGATTAAGGGCTGGTGTCAACTGGCTAGTACTGGCTGCAGAGAAGCTCTCAGAGAATGCTGGGGCTCAGGCCTTTCCCAGCATTGTGGAATCAGGATCTCTGGGGGTGAACCCTGGGCAAGAGCACTTGTCTGAGATCCTCAAGCTGGGGACTGGTCTGCTCTGCTTACACATCCCTAGCACAGTGGAGGGCACAGGGTCTAACCCTTGGCAGACATGGCACCTACTGTGTGCATGTCCTCTTTCTATACCATTCCTTTGGACTTCAAAAACAATTCTTCAAGGTAGATGGCAAGTATCCCACTTTAAATAGGAGGAAACAGAAGCTAAGAAACCTAAGGGAAAGTGTCACGAATCGCAAGTCAATGGGAAACACAGGAGGAATTCAAGCCCAAGTGTCTAGTGTCAAAGCCATTCTGAAACTTCTCATTATCCTTCCCCCCTCCCTCCAACTCAGTCATTCATAATTGGCCGGCGGCCTTCACGTGCCCCACGCTAAGCCAGAAGCTGGTGGAGGAACAGGGACAAACCAGAGCCAGGTCCTGGGCTACCCATGTCTAGTGATGCCATCAGGCACTGGGGAGAGAGCAGGGTATCGAATCCTCCTATGCCTGCCCCTTCTGGGGCCAAAGTATACTTGCAAGATACGATTTCAGCAAAGCCCCTGACTTGATGTCTGAAATCTCACCATCAGGTCATTCTAAGAAGTCTGGCAGAATCAGAGTATCTAGACAACTTTTGTGTCCCAGGTCACATCCCCTTATCCCAGCTCTGGACTGGTGCTGTGGAAACTGGCTACATGTGGGTGTAATGGGGCAGCACCTCGCCTCCCCTGCACCGGGGCCCCCCATCCCCACTGGCACCACCTGAGGTGCCTATAGGAGCCTATCCACCCAAGCAGCTGTATGAAGCTGGAACAGCTGGGGAGAGAATGCCATGGACCACGCTGACCACTGGTGGGGCTGGCTGGTGGGTAAACACTCCCCTCTCCTTTGCTGGGGGACAACCCAAGAGCTAGTCTGCATGGCTTCTTCGACGGTTCCGAAGGGGAAGAGGCCCAGTTGCCCAGGAAGTGACCAGCTCGGACTAACTCTCCCTCCTTCCCTGGTTCACACCCTCCATCCCTTTAGAACACATTTCACAGCATAGTGCTGCCTAGCGGCCTTTGTCTCAGGCTCCGGTTTGGCCTTGGGCTGGGGGGCCTTGGGCTGGGACATCTGCAAAATGCAGGTACTCTTGTCATCAACAGTAGCTGTCAGGAAGAAAGGCCCAGCTTGGGGCGACAGAAGCACAGAAGCCTGGGACTACCTCGCCTACCAGCAGGAAGCTGGGGCTCTGGGCTCTGCTCCCCCAGCCCAGCCACTGGTGGCATTCCCAGAAGACCCTAGCAACCTGCCCCTCCTCCACCCACCCCACCCCCCACTCCACTTCATGGGTGACCAGGCAATTGTGATCACGGAAAACAGGAGCAAGGTTAGAGGGAAGGGCCACACTATGCAGAAATCCTATAATCTCTAAAAATGGCTCACTCTGTATCTGGGATCCTCAAGGACAAGACCCCATCCTTGGCTCCTGGGACCAGAGCACAGAGGCCTACAAGGGCAGGGAGTAGAGGGAACTGTCTCCTTGTGTTCCCCATCCTCATGGATCGCTCCCCTCATGACTCAAGGCCTAGATCTAGGCATATGCCTCTGGGCCCCAATGTCTACAGCCTACACTCCCTGCCTGCCCCACAGGCTCGATCCCCAGAGCCTGGGCCACTTCTACCAGGACCACACTGAGGAAGCTCTAAGACCCTTGTAAATCTTGCCAGGTTTGCAGTACCCTCCTCCTCCACTTATGCCCAACAACCCTGTCAGCTCCCAGATCCCGCCCTTTCATACTTCTGAGCTTTTGCTCAAGCTCTTCCTGGAATGCCTGCCTCCCTCTTCACCTGACCAACCCCCTCATTCCCTACTTAAGACTTGGCTCAGGAGTCACCTCTTCCAGAAAGCCTCCGATGGTTGCTCCCAAGCCCAGGCTAGATTGGGCACCACATCGGTACCTTCCTGGGTTGGCTTCAGTTTCTTGTTGCACCGATCACATTCTAAACCCACATGTCTGTCCATGCCACCCCAGTTCTGTGGCTGACACAGCCTGCTCAGGCTGGCCCATCTCTCACCTTATAAGGAGGCTCATATTTCTTCCTGGACCCCCACCACCAGCTTTCTCCAGCAGAAATTAATAATTTTAAAGTAATTAAGTCCAGCAAACCATAACCGATTAAGCAGGGACTGGCAATGGCCAGCAGGGCCGCACAGCCTCACCTCTGCCTAGGCCTGCATTTGGAGGGCAGCGGGGCGAGGGCCTGATCCCAGGCCCAGCCTCCAGGGGCCTGACCACCCTGTGGCAGAGATAAATCTCTCCATGCAGCCAGCCGCCTAATGAGACTGTCGGGGGACCTCTTAACAAGATTAGGCAGGGCCAGAGCTCTGCCTCAAGGTGTGTGGAGGGTTTTCATTCAATTAGTCACTCAGAGGGGGCAGACGCAGCCCAGGGGGCTACAGGAGGCCTGGCCAATAAGGCAGTCCCCCACACCCCACACACAACTCCCAGCTCTGCTGTGGTGGCCCAGCCTCCGGGGGCAATGGCCCCACTGGGCAGAAGGATGAGCAGAGCCAGTCCAGGGCATGGGGCAAGACCAGATCTCTGGCTGCCAGCCCAGGGCTCCTTCCCTAGCTTGAAGGGAGCTCTCAGGGCTGGCCACGAATGGGAACAAAAACCCCAGGCCAAAATCGGTGTGGGGATAGAAAAGACTAGCCAGGTACGCAAGGCTGAGTCTAGAGCCAAAGGCATGGCTTGTGGCAACATAAAAAGTGGGGGTCATGTGTGTAAGGTCAAGACCGAGTGCCCTGCCCCCATCTATAGAAAGGGTGTTTACATCACACCCAGTGGGAGGGAGAGGACCAAGGTCACCCAGGAGCTGCAGGAGCCCAGGGGGCAGTGATCTCTCCTCCCTGGGAAAAAGGCCCCTGCCTCCTGTCAGGACTCGGAGGTGCCAAGGGAGGCCCAGGTCACACCATGCCCACAGAGACCCTCGGGACACTGGGGAGAAGGGCGCGCAGGTCTCAGACCCCCCTCCTACCTTCCCATTCCCCAGCCCTGACCCCATCAGGCTGGCCCCCACTCTTTCATCACTTCCCAAAACCCACACACAGATCATTCTGTCCTGCATGCCCAAAACACCTTTCATCCTCTCTCAAAGGCCCCTGGCCCTCAGGCCAGCACAAGATCCCCTTCCTCAGAAAACCTTCCTGGAATGCTCAGCCACCAGCCTCCTCTCCTTCCCCAACCATCCATGGGCACACCACAGAGCTCAAACGCTAGCTCTTTCCTCTCTGAACCCCACCTGCACCAAAGAAAGGTTGCCAGTCAGCATGGTCTGGGATCCCTTGGCGTCCACTGTGTAGGGGGCAACCAGGTGTGTCTCCAGGCCTTCCAGTCCAACCCCAAGTGCCCTGTGGGCAGGAAGCCTCTCAGAGTAGCAAAAAGAGAATGTGAGGGCATGCTACTGTGAGCCCAGCATCCTTTCTCCTCTCCAAGTGACACCACCACGTCGGCTCAACCCCTTTCACTCTTCACTCGGGCTGAAGCAGCCCCAGGCCTGGCCTATCAAGGCATCCCACTCCTCTGGCACAGGACTGATTCCCGGAGGGGCCTACCCCCATGCCAGTCCAATGAGTGGCAATCCTGGGACCACTATGACACTCTTGTTAAGCAATCCCCCTCTTCCCATGGGCAGGGACAGTGGGGCTGGGCTGATGACACATCAGCCTACAGCAGCCCAGGGACACGGAGTGAGTGGGGCTGCCCAGGAAGGAAGCCTGCCCTGGGGAGGGGAGGGACCGGGATTGAGAGATGGAAGCAGAGTCCAGGGGCTACCACTTGAGCCCCTGGATCCAGCCATGCCTGAAGTCACGCAACCTCAGGCCTGGGCCTCTAAACGGCCTAATACGCCTTCTGCTTGGGCCAATACAGGGGTTTCTGACACTCACATGATTAACGTGGCTAACACAGAAAGTGATTTCAGATTCTCAACAGGCTTCCCTGATAGGAGGTTAGGGTACAGTTTTTCAGATGGTCCAGCTTAGAATTCCCACAAATGCATGGGGGCAACAACTTCCTCCCAGGCCATGAGAGGCAGAAACTCTCTCCAGACCCCAGGGCCCCAAGGCTCAGCCACCTTGCCATAGTCCCAGTGGGGTCCTCAGAGCACACCTTCAGCAGGCCCCCCGACAGGCTCCCCCAGGGAGGGGTTCTCTGGGGAGATGATCCCCGGATGCACCCACCACTGGGGACTCATCCAGTCCACAGGTGTGCGTCTGTGAGCTCACCAGGACACAGAGGTATGCATTTCCGTGTGCGTCTGCAGGCCCACACGTGTAAGTGACCTAGGGACGGCTGAGAGGGGCTCAGAAACACCTGCTCCAGCTGTGCATACACCTGGGAGTCCTGAGAGCAGAGCTGACCGGGCCTGCACTCACAGACATCATGGGCAGGACATGCTGGGAGGCACCGAGGACAGGCAGCAGCAGATAAGGGACCCCAGCTGAGGGAGCAGAGCAGCCAGGGAAGGCTTCCTGAAGAACCTCCTGAGCTGAGCCTGCAAGGAGATGAGGAGAGAGAGGCACGGGGGCAAGTGGGTGGTGGCAATTAGGGGAAAACCATGCCCTCTCCGCTGGCCCAGCAAGGGCACCAGGGTGTACAGCAGGGACGAGGCTGGGCACCCCACCGAGGCAGACCACGAGGACCCAGATGCTAAGCACAGACATCCTTCCACAGGCCGGCGGCTGGGGACCTGGCCAGACAGGAGCATCAGGAAGATGCCCTGGTGGGCTCTGAGGGGCCTACAGGGCAGGGGCCCACCCGCTGGGTGCAGGTGCCTGGGCTGGCGTGCTCACTGAACATCTGTGCGTATGTGTGGTGTCCCGGAGGCAAGGGCAGGCCCCAGCAGGCACTTGGTCCCCATTTAGCTGCATCTCCCCTGGAGCGCTCCCCAGGACTGATCAGTGGGGGCTGATACTCATCACAAAGCTGCTGTCCGCCTTTAATGAAGCTAATTTCCTTGGCAGGAGCTAAGTCGCCTGACACAGTCAGACCCCCTGAGCCTCACTGGGGCAGGCTTCTCCTGATGAGGTTTTGATCATTAACAACAGAGCTTCAAAGCCCCTCGGGCTCCTGCTCGCCAGGAGGGTTCTAGCTCCGGCTTCCTCAGGGGCTAGTGTGGCAGGGGTGGCGGTTACGTCCTTGCAAATGCGCTTGGAAGTTCCTGGAGTGCCCACCAAGGGGGTCAGCACTGCCCCTCCCCACCAAGATCAGAGCTGCCACAACCTCCTCCCCCACCCCAACCCCCCCACCCTGGCCCCCAGACCCGCAGTTCCTCCTCCCTCCCACAGCCCTTTCTCTTGCCTGAGCCTGGAACAGGACAATATCATCATCCCCATTTCTCACGTATGCAGACTGAGGCCAGGGTAAATGGGCTCTCCAGCCTACAGAGGATCCTTAGGTGGGAGGCACAAATGCAGACCCAGGTTCTGGCTCACATTCCACACCCTGACAGCCATCAGGTGACGCAGCCTCCTGTGGCCAGCACCTAGAGCCCAGGGCAAGCTTCTACTTCCCCTGTGTAGCCCTCTCAATCTTTCTCTCCCTTCTCTCCACCCTCCCCACCCTCTCCTAGCCCCATAGGCACACCTCATTCTCACAGAAGGGGTGGACAGGCCATGGCCCTGAGCCCCTGCCTAAGCAGCTCAGGTGGGAAAATGCCTTCCCAAGACAGGGCCTCCCAAATTGTCTCCCACTCTAGGCAGCAAGCACGAGAAACCCCTTCCTTGTGACTGCACCCTTTGCACTGGGCCTCCCAATACCCTGTGAAAGTGGCTATGCCATTGGCTCCTGTATTTTCTTGACAGGAGGAAGATCTTTGAATCCAGAAGCTGACCATGAAGGAAGGGACAGCACAAGTGGGCCTTGGGGGCTGCCATAAATGCAACACATCTCTGGGCCCCGCATTCACAGGACCCTCAGTGATCTCAAGGGTGAAGTTTACAGGGGTCTCAGAGAGCAGAGGTCCCACATGTCTGTCCAACCTATCAGCCATTCAGGACTTGTACTGGGTACCCATGACCAGCCATGCACCAGGCTTGGCTCTGGGACCTCAGCAATGAACGAGACAGACACTTCCCGCCCTCATAGACCTGATGATGCTCTGAAATAAATTAACATGTTTGCAGGGGAGGAGCATGCAAAGAAGAATGCTTTCATAGGTACTCATCACAGCCCTACTTGGAGCCAAAGAAAGCCTTCTCCAAGGAGGTGAGATCTGAGGCATAGCTAAAGGCACAGAAGGAGGCTGTCATTCAAAGAGCCTTCCAAATGATAGAAACAAACATGTGCAAAGGCCCTGGGGTAAGAGCATGCTTCACCTGTTGGGGACACAGAAAGAAAGTCAACATGGCTGAAACAGATGGGCCAAGAGGAGCGAGGAGGTGAGGCAGCTGAGGTCAGCTCTTGTCGGGATACTTGGAGGGCTTACATCTCTGACAAGGGTCTGGATTTTATTCCAAGTACAGCAGGGAGCCATGGACCATTTCAGCCAGAGAAGAAGGTGATTATATTGATTTTTTTCAAATAACTCTGGCTGCCACATGGACAACAGCCTGCAGGGGAGCACAGAGACAGGGAGCAGTGAGCAAGTGACTGCAGAGGTCCAGGCCGAGACGGCAGTGGAGGTGGACAGAATCCATAGTCTGGGGATAAAGGCAGGGTCATATGCATATTGGAGGCTAGGCAAGGCTTAGCCTTGTGGCTGGCTTGGCTACCAAGCCTTCACATTTCCTAAGCAACCCCTGCTTAGCTTCGCCCCTTATATAATTTCCAGTGCTGCCCTGGTCGTCCTGACATGATACATGTCCAGCCTAGAGCACTATCGCCAGGTTCCTCTTCTTATCATGCCATCACCAAGAGCCTTGAGCAGAAGGAACGCTGCCAAACCCGCCACATGCCTTCCCTGCACAGCCTGGGTGACTGCCCTCGAGGCTTCTGTAGTGAAGGGAGGAGACATCCCAAAGGCCCCAGCAGGCCCCAGCACACTGTGATTCCAGGAAGTCCACACCAGAAAGTGAATGCATGGGCAGACTAGCTGGCTAGTCACGTGTTAGCGATCCTGCCTAGTGAGACCCTGTGTCGCAGGGGTGCCGGTCAGTGTCCTGACTGGGCTCAAGCATTGGAGCAGAATGAGGAACCACTGCTGAGCGTTTCTGAGGTGGACGGAGGCAGCAGGGCCCCCCTGCGAGCTGGCCTGGGCTGGGAGGGAGAGCGAACCCTTGGGAAACACAAGTGAAACTCACAAGGCTCTGAGCAAACTGGACTTGAGTCAGTAGAAAATGGCATGCTGGGATCCAATAGCCAAGTGCACAAGCTCCAGGTGGGGGTCTCTGATGTGTCACCCCTTCTTGGGCAAAAGCCCCAGGGCTGGGGAACCAAAGGTTTACCCAGAGCCCTGGCAGGAGGCAGTGCTGACGGCCCGTGTAAACTGACGTTCACACCAGCAGAGCCTGTGGAAGAAGCAGCACCTCTCCTCTCCATGTGCGCAGGGCAGACAGCATGAGGACAGCACTCATGGTCCCTCTTAGCTGAGCACCTCCGTGGGGCCAGGCACAGCTAAGTTCTCAGTGGTTGTTACTTTACTTGCTCCTTAAGACAGCCTGTGAAGTGCCGCTGTCCCCATTTTACAGGGAGGAAGGCTGAAGTTGGCCACTTAAGTTCTTCATGAGGCACCTCAGGGACTCCGTGTGTTAAGAGGGACAATGATAAACGGATATACCCAGCAGAGAACCAGGTGCCATGGCTGATTGAACCAGTGAACCAGGCTCCATGACGTGCAGCCTGACAACGTCTTGGAGGGGCCCAGTGGCTGTCCTTCAACATGTAAAGGACTATGGGATGGAGAAAGCCTCAGCTCAGCACAAAGGACAGTCCCAGATCAGAATTGTAGGTCCTTCGAGGCACAGGGACTTCATCTGACACGTGTGACCCTGAAGACCTGAGGCCCCCAGAGGGGTAGGGTTGGCCCAACTCCCTTGGTAGTTCCACCCAGGCTGGATTGGCCCCCAGCCCACCCCTCCTATCCTGTCTGCTCAGGCTGCCCTAACAAAGTAGCACCACCTGGGCTGCTTAAACAGCAGACATTGATTTCTGTCACCCTGGAGGCTGCGAAGTCCAAGGTGCTGGCTGATTCGGTTCTTGGTGACAGAGCTCTCTTTCTGCCTTTTAGATGGCTGCCTTCTTTTTTTTTAATACTTTATTTATTTATTCAACAGAGAGAGAGTTCACAAGTAGGCAGGCAGAGAGAGAGGAGGAAGCAGTCTCCCCGCCAAGCAGAGAGCCCGACGCGGGCCTAGATCCCAGGACCCTGAGATCATGACCTGAGCCGAAGGCAGAGGCTTAACCTACTGAGCCACCCAGGCGCCCTAGATGGCTGCCTTCTTGCTTTAGCCTCACATGGAGGGAGAGAGAGAGAGAGAGAGAGAGAGAGAGAGAGAGAGAGCGCGCGCAAGTTCTCTAGTCTCTTCTTATACCTGATTCCCACCATGAGGCCCCAGCCTCAAGACTTCATCTCCACCTAATCACCTCCCAAAAACCCTACTTCCAAACACATTGGGGGGAAAGGTTTCAGCAAATGAGTCTTGGGGGGATCCAGACCATCCCTGGCCTTGGCTCTGCATGCCCTCCTCCAGCTCTGGACATTAGAACCTGTGATATTTGCTGACCCACATGGCTAGGACCCCAAGAGGGCCACTCCCTGGGGTGTGAGGCAGGCTGGCTTCCACCCTCACCTCACTGACACAGTGTCAGAGGGCCACAGTGGACACCAACAGCGGGGACAGGCCCGGGCTGCTACCCACAGCCTCCTCTTGACCTTAACCAAGTCAAGTGGCCACAACCACAATGACTATTCACTGGGGTCATCTCCAAGGGGCCTGGGGCCAGGACCACATATCTGTGTCCAGGAATGTCCCCCAGGAGGGAGGGGGAAATGATATTTGTTGAATGTTCCCCATGAATGTCCCTGTCTTAGAGCTGAGGTTATAATAGGGCACAAAAGAGACCAAGTCCGTCCCTTCCCCCAGCCCACCGCCTCCAGGAGACACCCCCAAACACAGGACAGTGGGGGGCACGTGGCAGGGCCAGCCTACCCTGGGCACCAGGGGCCTCCCCAGGGATGCCACAGCTGAACTGAGACCTGAAGGAAGTC